>CAUYON010153889.1:0-12164 GCA_963573935.1 Arctocebus calabarensis
GTGAGGGTCCAGTTTCAGTCTTTTACATGTGGATATCCAGTTTTTCCAGCACCATTTATTGAATAGGGAGTCTTTCCCCCAAGGTATGTTCTTGATTGCTTTATCGAAGATTAGGTGCTTGTAAGTTGTTAGTTTCATTTTCTAGGTTTCTATACGATTCCAAATGTCTATATCTCTATTTTTGTGCCAGTACCATGCCGTCTTGACCACTATGGCTTTGTAGTACAGCCTAAAGTCTGGAATGGTGATCCCCCCAGCTTTATTTTTATTACTAAGAACTGCCTTAGCTACGCGGGTTTTTTTCTGGTTCCATATAAAATGCAGAATCATTTTTTCCAAGTCTTGAAAGTACAATGTTGGTCTTTTTTTTTTTTTTTATTGTTGGGGATTTGTTGAGGGTACATGAAACCAGGTTACACTGATTGCATTTGTTAGGTAATGTCCCTCTTACAATCGTGTTTTGCCCCCAAAAGGTGTGGCACACACCAAGACCCCACCCACCTTGCTCCTTCCCTGTCTCTGCTCTTCCTTTCCCCATTAAGTTTAAATCTTTAGTCCAGTGGGAGTCTATCTCAGTTAATGGTGAAAGGTGTGAATCCAGTTTCAGTCTTCTACAGGTCACCAGCCAGTTCAACCAGCACCATTTCCTAAATAGGGAATCTTTTCCCCACTGAATGTTTTTAATTGGCTTGTCAAAGATCAAATAAGTAAGTAAGTGGTAAGTATCTGGGTTCATCTCTTTGTTCTCTATTCTGTTCCACACATCTACCTCTCTGTTTTTGTGACAGTACCATGCTGTTTTGAACACTATCAATTTATAGTATAGTCTGAGGTCTGGTAGCATGATTCCTCCTGCTTTGTTTTTATTTCTGAGTAATGTCTTGGCTATTCAAAGTTTTTTCTGATTCCATATAAAATGATGTATCATTTTTTCAAGATCTTTAAAGTATGACAATGCAGCATACTTTAGGGATAAAGTAAACTTGTAGATTGCACTAAAATTGTAGGTTGCTTTGGGTAGTATGGACATTTTATCAATGTTGATTCTTACAACCATGAACATGGTATGTCTTTCCATTTGTTAACATCTTCAGCTATTTCTTTTCTTAGAGTTTCATAGTTCTCTTTATAGAGATCTTTCATGACCTTTGTTAGGTAAACTCCCAAATATTTCATCTTCTTTGGCACTACTCCAAATAGAGTCCTTGGAATAGAGTCCTTGACTGTTTTTTCAGTTTGGCTATTGTTGGTGTATATAAAGGCTACAGATTTATGAGTGTTGATTTTGTAACCTGAGATGCTGCTGTATTCCTTGATCACTTCTAAAAGTTTTGTAGTAGAATCCCTGGTGTTTTCCAGATATATAATCATAACATCTGCGAAGAGTGAAAGTTTGATCTCTTCTGACCCTATATGGATACACTTGATCGCCTTTTCTTCACTAATTGCAATGGTTAAAATTTCCATTACAATATTAAAGAGCAGTGAAGACAATGGGCAACCTTGCCTGGTACCTGATCTGAGCAGAAATGATTTCAATTTAATTCCATTCAATATGATATTGGCTGTGGGTTTGCTGTAGATGGCCTCTATCAGTTTAAGAAATGTCCCTTATATACTCGTTTTTGTAAGTGTTCTGAACATAAAGCGATGCTGGATATTATCAAAAGCTTTTTCTGCATCAACTGAGAGAATCATGTGGTCTTTGTTTTCTAAATTGTTTATGTGCTGAATTATATTTATAGATTTACGAATATTGACCCAGCCTTGAGACCCTGGGATAAAATCCACTTGGTCATGGTGTATAATTTGTTTGATGTGTTACTGGATTCTGTTTGTTAGAATCTTGTTTAATATTTTTGCATCAATATTCATTGGTGATATTGGTCTATAATTTTCTTTTCTTTTGGGGTCTTTTCCTGGTTTGGGGATCAAGGTGATGTTTGCTTCATATAGTGTGTTGGGTAGTATTCCTTCTTTTTCTATATTTTGGAAAAGGTTGAAGAATATAGGTACTAGTTCCTCTCTAAAGGTTTGGTAGAATTCTAACGTGAAGCCATCTGGTCCTGGGCTTTTCTTTTTAGGGAAATTTTGTATAGTGGATGCTATTTCAGAACTTGATCTAGGCTTATTCAACATTTCCACTTCATTCTGGCTAAGTCTTAGAAGGTGGTGTGCTTCCAAGTATTGGTCTATTTCCTTCACATATTCATATTTCTGAGAATAAAGTTTCTTGTAATATTCATTAAGGATATTTTGAATTTCTGAGGAGTCTGTTGTTATTTCGTCTTTACCATTTCTGATTGATGAAATTAGAGATTTTACTCTTTTTTTCCTGCTTAGGTTAGCCAAAGGTTTATCTATTTTATTGGCCTTTTCAAGAAAACAACTTTTGATTTATTTATCTTTTGCATAATTCTTTTGTTTTCAATTTCATTTAATTCTGCTGTAATTTTGATTATTTCTTTTCTTCTGCTGGATTTGAGATTGGAATGTTTTTCCTTTTCCAGTTGCTTGAGATGTCCCTCTTTCCATTCTCTTGAGGAAGGCTTGCAATGCTATTAATTTCCCTCATAGGACTACCTTTGCAGTATCCCAAAAGTTCATATAATTTGTGTCTTCATTATTGTTTTGTTCCAAAAATTTGGTAATTTCCTTCTTAATTATGGCTATGACCCAGCTATCATTCAGCATAAGGTTAATTAGCTTCCATGTTTTTGTATGAGCATGTATATACCTGTTGTTACTGAGTTCAACTTTTATTCCATGATGGTCTGAGAAGATGCAAGGAATAATTTGTATTCTTTTAAATTTGCTGAGGGTAGGCTTGTGACCTAAGATGTGATAGACTTTGAAGTATGTTCCATGGGCTGATGAGAAGAATGTGTATTCAGTTTTGTTAGGATGAAATTTTCTGTAGATGCTGTTAAATCCAAATGTTGAATGGTTAAGTTCAAATCTAAATTTTCTTTGCTTAGCTTCTTGTTGGAAGATCTATCCAACACTTCCAAAGGAGTGTTAAAATCTCTGACTACTATGGAACTAGAGGAAATCAAGTTGTTCATGTCTGTTAGAGTTTCTCTTATAAATTGAGGTGCCTTCTGGTTGGGTGCATAAATATTAATAATTGAAATCTCATCATATTGAGTATGACCCTTAACAACGTGAAGTGACCATCCTTATCCTTCCTTACTTTTGTTGGTTTAAAGCCTATTGTATCTGTGAATAAAATTGCAGCCCCTGCTTTTTTCTGCTTTCCATTTGCCGGGAATATAGATGACCATCCCTTTACCCTGAGTCTATATTTATCTTTTAAGGTAAGATGAGATTCTTGTACGCAGCATATATCTGGCCTGAATTTTTGTATCCAGACAGGCAACCTTTGCCTCTTCAGAGGACAATTTAAGCCATTCACATTAATTGAGAATATTGATAAGCCTGATAGAATTTTGGGTGTCGAGTTTTTCAAAAGTCCAGTGGACATTTTTAATCCTTTGCCACTGTGGAAGTTGGAATTTGATCAAAAGTTTCTGAATGAGATTACTTTTGTGGTGGAGGATTGCGCTGGTCATTATGGAGGATAGGTCTGAGAATATCCTGGAGAGCTGGTTTAGTTATGACAAATTTCTTCAACATGTGAATGTCATTAAAGTATTTAATTTCTCCATCATAAATAAAACTCAGTTTAGCTGGATACAGGATCTTGGGTTGAAAATCATTTTGTTTTAGGAGATTAAAAGTCAATGACCACCCTCTTCTAGCTTGAAAGGTTTCAGCAGAGATATCTGCAGTCATTCTAATATTCTTCCCCTTGTAGGTTATGGTTTTCTTACATCTGCCTGCTTTTAATATGAATTTTGTCCTTCATATTAACTTTGGCAAAGTTAATTACAATGTGTGTGGGAGATGCTTTATTTGTGTTGAGTCATGCTGGGTTTTTTTTGTTTGTTTGTTTGTTTTTGAGACAGCGCCTCAAGCTGTCACCCTGGATAGAGTACTGTGGCACCACAGCTCACCACAACCTCCAATTGCTGGGCTCAAGCGAGTCTCTTGCCTCCGCCTCCCAAGTAGCTGGGACTACAGGGGCCTGCCACAATGCCCAGCCATTTTTTGGTTGCAGCCGTCATTGCTGTTTGTCAGGCCCAGGCTGGATTCAAACCCACCAGCTCAGGTGTACATGGCTGGTGCCTTAGCCTGTTGAGCCACAGGCACTGAGCCCATGCTGGGGTTCTGAAACTGTCCGCTGTCTGAATTTTAGAATCTCTTGCCATGTTTGGGAAGTTCTCTTCCATTATCTCTTTGAGTGGAGCATGTGTACCTTTTGAAGAAATCTTGTTGCCTTTAGGAATTCCTAAAAGGTGAATATTAGTTTTCTTCGAATTATCCCAGAGCTCTCTGAGAGAATGATCCATTTTTGCTCTCCACTTCTCTTCCTCTTTGAGCTTTTGGGAGCATTCAAATTCTTTGTCTTCAATGTCTGAAATCCTTTCTTCTGCCTACTCCATTCTATTACTGAGGGATTCTACTGTATTTCTCAGATCTTTGAGGGCTGCAAGTTCTTGCCTCAATGTGTCAAAAATCTTCGGTGATTTTGTCTTTGAATTCATTGAATTCTTGACAACTTTTGAAGTGCTCCTTGAATTTCTAATTCCAACTTTAGGTCCATTCTGTTAATCTTATTTGCAATCCCAATTCTGAATTCAATTTCTGACATCTCAGCCATTTGTTTATGAATGGGGTCTTCTGGTGTGTCTGCCTTGTCATTCCTTGGGGGAGTTGCTCTACTCTGATTGTTCTTGTTCCCAGAGTTTTTCCACTGATTCCACCCCATGATTATTTTTCCCACTTTGGCTAGATGAGCACATAAGGTGAAATTGCGTTGAGGGTTCCTGGAGTAGTGATTAAGTAGCCCTTTGCCCAAGAGCTGGGACTGGTGACTGCAGCTTTTCCCTTACAGATTTGCAAAGGACCTGTTCAGTATGGGGGACCTGCTTAGTGTGGTGTGACTAAGTGTCTGTGTCTTATTTTCAGATGCTCTCTGTCTAATCTTCGTGAATCTGTAACTCTGGGTTGAAGTCTCAACTGTGTAGAAATACCAGCAACTAAAACACCCCACCTTCTATGAGCAACAATTAGAGAAAATCAAACCTTCCCACAACAACACAACCAGGGTACCACCTTGAATGGTCCTCAGGTGATTGGCCCAGGTCAAGAGTCCCACATCAATTGTCCCAGTCAGCACCCAGTCTCAAATGGGAGCGTTCAAAAGGTCTCCATCAACTAGATAGCAGAGGTCTGCTGGCAGCTTTAGTATGACTTGCTCCAGTGCTCCATGGAGTCAGAAGGGCCCACCCAGCAAATGAATCAGTCCAGGAAGGTTGATGTCTCCTTCCCCACCTTGCACCTCTGTCACAGCCAGTTACTGGTAACCATGCAGGGCTATGACCCAGTTCTCTCCAATGAGTGGATGCTCCAGGGGATTGTGCCTGCCTGAGATACAGGAAGATCTAAGTCTCCTCAGCCAGGATGCCACACTCGGCCACCAGCCAGCAGGGGAAACTGAAGCCTGACTACCTCAGGTGCTTTATGGAAGCTGGGGAGTTTCACTCAGTTCCAGCCCTGCCCCAGATTGATGTTGCTGCCACTTATATTCTCACATAATTTGTGTTTCTGTCCCAGCCCTATTCCCCTGCAGGCCAGGAGCTATTTGAGTTCACAAAAATTGCAACTCAGCCCCGCCCTATGGCACTTGCCGCTGCACCAATTCTCACATCTCAGTCTCCAATGCACTCTGTGTTGGGGTTAGAGCTCATGGTTAGAGCTCACAAACAGCTCATGGTTCCTGCCCCTCACTGAGCTGGTGCTGCTGCCACACCTGCTTTTGTCCCAGTTATGCTCCCCTGGGGACTGGTTGCATTTTGGGCTCACAAAAGCAGCAATTCTGACTCAGCCTGCCCTGGGAGTATGCCCCCCCCACGTGTGCACAAATTCTATTCTCCATCCCTGCTATACCCCTCCCAGGCAGGTACCACCTCAGGCATACACTTTGCTCATGGGGCCTCCATTTCTGTCCCAGATCTGTTCTGCCAGTGGCTGCCACTACAGTAGAGGCTCCCTCTGGTTGCGAAGAAAGGAGGGAAGTGTCTCTCCAAAATGTTCCCAGGGGTGTGAGCCCTACAGTTAGCACTGCTGCTGCTGCACTGTGCCACAGGGCACTGCTCCCTCTCCCATATGGCTCCCTCGCTCCACAGTCCCTACTCCACACCCATGCCACAGAACCAGCACAGACTTGCAGTAGCCCAAGCCCCATCCACACCTCTCAAGAAAATGCCCAAGAACCTGGACACCACAGGGGACAGGCTTCCAGACCTAGAGGTGAGAGTGGAGGGGAGTGCTGGGAGTTCAGAATTGTGGGTAGAGTCTATGTTCAGTTTTATGCCTGGCAGCCTTGTGCCATAGCACACTAGTGGGTCCTTTCTGGGGAAGGAGTTCTGGTTTTTAGAGTGTCTCTCTCATGGGATAAAATACAAGACTTGAATTCTGCTCGCTTGTTTGTAGAAAGTATACTGTGAGCCGTTCTCATGGAGGAGGGGACTCTCGTCCACTTGGCAATGGATTTTGTACCTATTGTTTGTTTCTTTGGGGTTACAGCTCACCTCAGCAGGGGTGATATGCACTCTTCAACCTTCTCTCTTGGCTCAGCTCCAAACCATCAGCTTACTTGCTAAACGTCTGTCCTTTAACTCTCCTCTGGATGGCAGCCTCTGTGGAAAGCTGGCTTCAGTTGGCCATCTTGCCTCCTCCCCCAGTTTTACCAATTTTTGCTTCATGGATTTTTAAGGTTTGTTACTAAGTTCATGAATACTTGATGATTTATATGTTTTCTTAATTAATTGACCATATCACTAGTACGAAATAACCTTTTTTAATCCCTGGTAATATTCTTTACTCTAAAATCTATTTTGACATTAATATAGTTACTTCGGCCTCCTTTTAACTGATGTTAGAATGTGGTATATCTTTTTCTATCCTTTTATTTCTTCTAAACTATTCGTATCTTCATATTTAAAGTACATTTCATGCAGGCAAAATATTTGGGTCTTCTGGGTTTTTTTTTAATCCACTCTGTTTTTTTTTTAATCCAATCTGTCTTCTAATAGAGGTAGCTTAGACTATTTCAATCCAATGTGATTACTAATATGATTGAGTCTCTCCTGTTTTCTTCTCATCTCATCTGTTCTTTATTGTCTTTTACCTCTTTTTCTGTTTTCTTTTGGGTTAAGCAAGGTTTTTTTATGATTCCACTTGATCTCTCTTATTAGTTTAATAGGTATAATATTTCACTTGTTACTTTCATTATTTCTTTAGAGTTTATAGTATACGTCTTTATTTGATCATAGTCTACCCAGTTCATATACTATATAAGAACCTTAGAATAGTATGCTTTTCTCCTTCTTGTCTTTAAGCTATTATTGTCATCCATTTCACTTCTACGTGTATTATAAATTCCATATTACTTTATTATTTTGTTCAAACAAAATATTTTATCTTTTAAAGAGCTTTAAATAGTAACTAATAATATATTTATCCATATTGTTACTATTTCCAGTGCCCTTCATTACTTTGTAAAAATCCAGATTTCAATCCAACACTATTTTCCTTCTGCCTGAAAGACTTCCTTCAACTTTTCTTATAGTGTAGGTCTGTGGGTGATAAACTTGTTCAGCTTTTACAAATATAAAAATGTCTTTATTACTTCATATCTATCATTTGCTTTTTTGGCATTATTTATTAATAGTTGGCTGTTAAACTAATCCATTGAACTTTCCATTTTTTTTATTTTTTTTTTTTGTTTGTTTAGAGACAGAGTCTCATTTTGTTGCTCTCAGTAGAGTGCAATGGCATCACAGCTCACAGCAATCTCCAGCTCTTGGGCTTAGGCGATTCTCTTGCCTCAACCTCCCAAGTAACCAGGACCACAATTGCTCACCACAACACCCATCTATTTTTATTTTTTATTGCAATTTGGCCAGGGCTGGGTTTGAACCCACCACCCTCAGTATATGGGGATGGCGCCCTACTCACTAAGCCACAGGTGCCGCCCTGAACTTTTCATTTCAATGATAATATTTTTCATGTCTACATTTCTTTTTCTGTTTGTTTTATGCTTTTTTGTTTTAAGATGGAATTTCACTGTATTGCCCAGGCTAGAGTGTCATGGTGTCATAGCTCACAGCAACCTCAAACTCCTGGGCTCAAATGATCCTCCTGCCTTTGCTTCCCAAGTAGCTGGGACTATAGGCACCCACCGTAATGCCTAACTAATTTCTACTTTGTCTTGAACTACACCCGCCATGGCCTCCCAGAATGCTGGGATTACAAGCATGAGCCACTGCGCCCAGCTCATGTCTACATTTCTTTTTGGTACTTTTTCCAATCTAACTGGTTATTTTCATACACATGCTCATTAATTCCCCTTATTTCTGTAAATAGACACACTTTGTCCTATATTAAATAAGTCAACTGTCTTAAGTCTGTATAGGCCTGCTTCTTCTATTCATCATTTCTGTTGGCTTTTGCCTATTTTACATAATTGTGATTTGTAATTGTGAACTTATAACCCCTGAAACCATCTCTGAGCTCCTCCAAGACAATCTGTTTTGAATCCTAGTCACCTAGAAGGCACTTAAAACCAGTATCACTTTAAATTTGCATCTTGGGACATTTTAGACCACCCAAGATATATGAACAAACCAGGGTAAGGGATACTTATAGATATATATAGATATATAGATGGGATATTCATTCTCAGGGGAGATGTTTTCCCTCAGGGTAGCTTATCTTCCTTGCTGTTCTCATTGTGGCAGGGATTTGAGGTGGAGGGTGGGGGACAGGAGTGGTGGTCAGGTGCAAGCGATAGGTTTATTCTTAGTCCACTCTTACACTGAGTCTGTCCTTCAAGGTCCTACTTTTTGAGGTCTCCTCCTGGTCCTCCTACCTTGGGCAGACCCTAAGTTCTATCTTCTCTTCTACTGCCCCTTCTGCACTCCAGCTGTGAAAAAAGCAAACTTCAATTTGATATTCAGTGAGTATCTTAAGGGTAAAAAGTGGCATCAGTGCTCTAATTACTTCTTTAAGTTTCCACTTTCATTTTAGTATTTTTGCATTTGAGAACTCTGCATTACTGTGTAGCTCACTGACACATCTTTTGAAAATGGTTCTTGATATGTATTCCAGAAATTTTAGTTGTTTTCATCTGGTCCTTACCAGTCATACTGCAAGAAATAAAATTCTTTTAACTTGCTCTTTAACAATACATGGTACCCATAAATCCCTACCTGATCCACAGGTAATAGAGAGAAAACACTCACTTAGGAACCAGGCTGGCCTGAGATCAAGCTTCCATCCACCAGCAGTGTGACCTCCATAGCTTATTTACACTCTGTGCCTCAGTTTCTTAATAGGGTTGATGTGAGAATTAAATAGAGTACTGTATTCACAGCACTTAAAACAGGGGCTGACACTAGTAAGGATGATTTCTTCCTGTTATCTGAAAAAGTTGTAATCATGAGCCTAACAGCACACATCTTACCCAATGGTCAATAATTCCAGCCCACTTCTTCATTCTCTCCGTCACACTCACACTTACATTCATGGAGAAAAATCATGATCTATTCCCTGGATGACAAGCCCAGCAGTGGCCACAGAGAGGCCCCAGGTCCAGAGCAGAGTGTTGGTAAATGCTGTGATCAACACACAAAGCCTGAGTGGAAAACACACAGCCTTTTTACCATAAGAAATGTAAGAACAAGCATAAACACAAAACAACCATGAAATTTAAACATATGATTTTAACTTTTGCAATTTTTATGGTGAGTCGTCATCATTTGCCCCAACAGCAACCTGAGCCAATAGTCCTGATTATTCAAAATTGCAAAGTTGTAAAAATGTCTTCCTTTTTCTTGAAAGCCATATTCATTTTGTCTTCACAAAACAGGGATATCTGTAAAGCCTTGGACCAACAACATAGCCCCCAAAGCTCACTCTGGCTCATCAAAGTAGTGATGGAAAAACAAAGATAATTGTTTAACAAATAGGGAGAGTTAGGAATGTTCACATTTTAAAATTTATTCAGGATAAGTAGTTTTCTGATGTTCTAATGAAGTTTAAAGCCTTAGCTTTAACTTATAAAAGTTAGGAGATGGCAGATTAAATTCCTTATGCCATATTGTAAATTCAATAAAGGTTAATTAAAATACAACACACAAACAAACTTCAGCTGTTATCCTTCTTTTGGAAGACCATTTAAGATTAAACAAACAGAAACGAGAAAAATCCCACAAAGTGTATAAGAATAGTTTCCCTCCCTTTAAGGGTACTGATTTCAGCGTCTCTGTTAACTAAAACACTGCAAAACAAATCACCAGATCCCCCCAAATCTAACATCTTATTGAAAGTCAAAGTACTAAACTAGTAAATGTGGAAAAGAATGTTAGGCTTAAACAGGAAAACCCTTAAGACTTTTTACAAGTGAAGACTGTGAACCTATGCTTGCTACTAGGATTATGCTCAATTTATACTTTTCAACATGGGATTTGATTACCTGATACGTGTACTAGACACAATGTACATATTTTATTTGGATAGTACCACTCAAAAAGATGAAAGTACTCTTTTATCTAATACTTGGCATGTTTTTACTACCCAGAGATTCCTAGGATGTTCAAGCTGGAACACATCTTAAATATGATTTGGATTCAAAGATGGTCAACTCTTTTTTATTTCCACTTTATTTCAAAATAAAATATTTGGCAGGACTCCAATACTTAAAATAGATCAGAATTTATGGAGTTTTGACATTTCCTAAAGTGATAGTGTATCTTTGCAACAAAATGGCCTAGGAGATTAAACTAGAAAAATGAGCAGTTTATGTTCAAGAAGCTCTGCTCTTTTTCTTCATGTAAGAACAAGTATTTGGCAATAGAATTTTCTATCAGTAAAGATAATTATGCCATTTAAGATGATAATGTCACTACACTTAGAGTTCAAGCAAGGAAAACTGAGGAAATGTATATGAGGAGCCCTAGCATGTGGAACATGGGCACTGAGCCAACACATCAAGGTGGCACCAACTAGTAAGCTACATAAGGAAAAAGCGTTCTCACCACACCTGTTCCAGTAGGAGACAGAGATCTCTCCAAGTACAAAACCAGTGATTGTACACAATCTTTGCCACAATGTCCTTGGCAAAGGACAGCAACATATTATTGTGAAATTATTAGGCTCATTATTTCTGTCGCAAACAGGAAAGAAAACACATTTATATGCACCACGTGGTCACTTGGAATGTATTAAGCCAGTGTTTTTCAGCCGTTTTTATCTCACAGCACACTGGAACCTATAGTTAAACTTCCCACCTAAATTACATCGATTTAAAAAAAGAGATAAGAAAAAGAATATACTTACTGTGCTTTGATTGTCTTTTGAAAGAATTTCTTTAAAAATTTTTGGGGCGCATCTAAGATCCTCTTGTGGCCACCAGTATGCCAAGTCACACCGGTTGAAAATCACTGTATTAAGTCCTTATAAGTAAGCACCAAGCCAGAGTCACACAGGATGCAGCGAGTCCAGCGGCACAGGCCAGCACAGCCAATGGGGAAGCTCTAAGCAGGGAGGGTGCCTTGGGCTTCCATGGGACTCCTTGCTCAGCAGCCCCAGGCTGTGTGGATCTGGTTTCTTTTCTTTGATGAAAAAAGATATTTTTGGACACTTCTTAGAATCAAGATTAAAAGATAAATCCATCAAATGAACAGAAAAGACTTAAAAATGAAGAGAGGAATAAATATTTCATACATACATACACAGCTGACACTGTGTAAAAAGATGTTATTTTAAAAAAAAAGAAATTGTAAAAATGGTTCGGCGCCTGTGGCTCAACAGGCTAAGGCGCCAGCCAAGTACACCTGAGCTGGCGGGTTCGAATCCAGCCCAGACCCACCAAACAACAATGACAGCTGCAACCAAAAAATGGCTGGGCATTGTGGCGGGCACCTGTAGTCCCAGCTACTTGGGAGGCAGAGGCAGGAGACTCGCTTGAGCCCAGGAATTGGAGGTTGCTGTGAGCTGTGATGCCACAGCACTCTATCCAGGGTGACAGCTTGAGG
>CAUYON010153890.1:0-13604 GCA_963573935.1 Arctocebus calabarensis
TGTGGCAGATGCCTGTAGTCCCAGCTACTTGGGAGGCGGAGGCAAGAGACTCGCTTGAGCCCAGGAATTGGAGGTTGCTGTGAGTTGTGATGCCACAGCACTCTATCCAGGGTGACAGCTTGAGGCTCTGTCTCAAAAAAATAAAATAAATAAATAAATAAATAAAGATAGTAGAATTCAGGAAAGATGTGTCTAATAATAGTATAAATTTCTAATAGCATCAAAACAACCAATCGTAGATTATTAAAACTGGAATTGTGATCATCTCATTTTACAGGTTGGGAAGTGGCTGTAAGGGGTTTGCGTGACCCCTCAAAGGTGCAGCCAGCTCCTCAGGAGCCAGCACTATAGACCAGTTCAGCAGACTCCTGGCCCAGGTGTCTTCTGCTGTCCCACACCAAAGGCAAAAAGGAAGACCTGTGCGCTGGACTCCTTTTATTACCATTTGTCTAATTAGAGAACTTTAAAATGTAATGAACATGTAACCTTACAATATATGAGAGACAACATGGATTCAGATCTGGAATAAAAATTACCTTTCGCTTTAAGGCAGCAAGATTAACCTCTAAATAAATCAGAAATGTGTAGGATTATATGAAAAATATTACATGACAATATAAATGATAAATTAGTGTTCCTGACTGGGAGGACTTTCTTACAAATTGTCTCATCTCTTTGAATTAGTTTATAAATACAATGCAACAATCCCTCTCAGAATCCAAATAAGAATTTTTGTTATGTTTTCAACTTGACCTTATGAGTCTAGAATTTACCTAGAACAAAACTATAAGAAAACCACATAAAATGTACTGAAGAAGAGTAGTAGGGCTGCAGGGTAAGGTGAAGGGAGGAGACCATGACTAATTCTACCAAATTTAAAATAACATAAAACATGTGGTACAAATACAGCACCAGAGCAGCCCAGACTAGTTGATGTGCTGGATGCTGGGGAGACAGTTAATAAGGATGTATTGCTTTTTGAATGAGTAGAATACAAATAGACTCAAACGCTTAAGGAAATTTAATACATTAGAAAGGTGACATTTCAAATCAGGAGAAAAAGCTAGACAATTCAATAAATGATGTTGGAGCAACTAAGCGTCTGAAAAAATAAAGTTAAATTCTTACTTTACATCACATCCAAAATAAATTCTAGATGAATTAAAAGTTTAAAACCGCATTGTTGGCTTGGCGCCTGTGGCTCAACGAGCTAAGGCACCAGCCACGTAGACCTGAGCTGGCGGGTTCGAATCCAGCCTGGGCCCGCCAAACAACAATGACGGCTACAACCAAAAAATGGCTGGGCGTTGTGGTGGGCGCCTGTAGTCTCAGCTACTTGAGAGGCAGAAGCAAGAGACTCGCTTGAGCCCAGGAATTGGAGGTTGCTGTGAGCTGTGATGCCACAGCCCTCTATCCAGGGTGACGGCTTGAGGCTGTCTCAAAAAAAAAAAAAATGTTTAAGTGTTAGGGGGAAAAGTATAAAAATATTAGAATATATCAAACACTCATAAAACCTCAGAGTAGGAATGGTCTGACACCAAGAAAAGAGAATAACCCTAAGGCAAAAGATTCATTGACATGAGAACATATAAGTATAAAGCTTCTATCAAAAACTTACATGAAAATGAAAAAGTAGATGAATAGGAAAAATGAAGAAAGAGATGAAGCACTAGATTTTTATATGTAACATATTTAGGAAAATAGATACAAACAAGGTCACTTGAATCGTGTTTTATATTGACAGATATATCCGTAATACAATATTTTAGGATCTATGTCTTGTTTTTTCGCTTTCGATATAGGGAAATTTAAAATTTGTAGTAGACGGTGACACACCTCTTATTGAGAATGGCAAGGTTGTGTCTATCATAGCAGAATTGCTGTCTACTAAGGCGGACATGGTTGAGAAAGCCCTTCTCTACAGGACAGTGGCCACAGGCCGTGATATCATCGACAAGCAGCACACAGAACAGGAAGCTAGCTACGGCAGAGACGCCTTCGCCAAGGTGAGATTTTCACTCCACTTCTGTCAGCCTATCTGGCTGACCTTCTGTTGATCTCAGTTGCAATTCAAATGAAGTCCTGCTAGGATGTATTCAAATAGTCATTGAAAGTAAGTTAAGGCTTTTAGAAGCCATAATGATGCAGTCTGGCCATCGCAGTCTCAAAAGCTGGTCATGGAAGCATCACAGCTGGTAAAGGGTCTGGGAAGAGCAGAAGCCAGCTGTCTGTGGAGCTAATGAGGCTTTGCAGGGCCCCTGGCATGCTTGGAACCCTTTCACGGCCTTCACAGTGCTTTTCTCGCTCAACAGCGCTTCACAGAGTCCCCTTTGGGTATACTGAGCTCCTTCCATTCTTTTTTTGTTTTAATTGACAAATAATAATTAAATATTTATGGGGTGCAATGTGAGGTTTTGATACATGTACACATTGTCATGTATAATCAGATCAGGCTAATTCACACATTTACCTTACATACTTCTTTGTGGTGAGAACATTTAAAATCCACTCTTTCAACAGTTTTGAAACATATGATTGTTATTAACAGTGGTCACCACGCTGTGTGATGGCTCCCCAGAACTTATTAACCTCCTCTCTGTACCCTCTGACAGATTTTGGCCCCTTTCCCCATCCTCCTCCTGCTTTCCCCCCAGGCTCTGGTAACCACTGTTCTACCCTCTGCTTCCGTGAATTTGGCTTTTTAGATTCCACATATAAGTGAGATCATGCAGTGTTGTCTTTTAGTGCCTGGCTTTTTTCATAGACTGTGTACCAAGTCTATGGTGCCAGTGCCACGGTTTATTTAACCATCCTCCTCCTAAGACATTCATTGCGTTTCTCTTTTTTGCCACCACAGGCAAGGTACAAATCTTTGTCCATGATCTTTGTCCATATCGTGTTCTTTTTCCCAGTGGTGAGCCTGCCAGGTCAAAGGGTGTACTGATTTTAAACTTCAAACTTATTGATTTTATGACTGCACAGTTATATCTCATTGCTACTTTAATTTCCATTACTAGTATATTTGAGCATCTTTTCATACTTTTGTAGAGTATTTAAATACAGTAGAGCCTCTGTAAGTTGAACACCCAGGGAACTGTAAGAAACTGGCTAACATACGGAGGTAGACACCATAAGGATCTAGGCCTCTGTACTGACACCTACCTGGGTGCGTGTCCAGTCTATGGAAAAGGTGGTCAACTGCGGAAGTTCTCCTGTATGTTCTAAGAATTGCCTGGGTATATCTTTTGCATGTTTTTCTTTGAGGGTGTTATTTTTTTATTGTCAGTTTGTCCTTCATACGAGTCCGTATATCAGAAACTTTACCCTTTATGTATTATCGGTGTGGCAAGCGTTGTATTTTCAAAAGTCTGACTTCTGACTGCTTGTTGTTAGGTGTTAACCAGGATTTTGCTGGTTAATTAGACTATTGTCTATTTTTTTTTTTTTGCTTTTTGTGAGTTTTGAGCTTGGTTTTTGTCTTAGAATGAGTTTGAATTTATCCTACTAAGTGCAATGGACAGCTATTGGATCTTAAGGATTTTTAAGGAGGGTTTTTAAGGATTTTTAAAGATTTTTTTTGACATCTAGTTTGAATTTTTAAATGATTGGTCTGGCCTTAGTATGGAGAATCTTATTGAGGGTAGAGCAAGAATTTTTATTCTAAGAGACCAATTAAGGGGATATTGTATTAACTCAGGAGAGATGATGGCAGCTTGGACTAGGAATGTAGCAGTGGAAATGGGAGAGGAGAAGAATTTGAGATGGGCTATGTTGAGAAAATAAAAGTCCATAGCAATTGTTGTGTGGGGAGTGAGGGAATCCAGGTAAGCGCCTCTCCTGCCTCATTTCATACCATATTCCAGCCTCCTTTCTGCATCCCAGCACTTCAGTCTTCTCTCAGGCCTCATAAGTCATCTTTATCCCCTTCTCCTTCCAGCTACAGGGCCTCTGCACATGCTGTCTCCTCTGGTTACGTTGCTCTTCTCTCCCCTCTTGCCTGGTTACCTCTTTCTTACTCATTCTTCTATTCTCGGCCCACGCATCACTTGATCAGAGAAGTCTTCCCTGGCCTCCCTGAACACCCGTGCGTGTGCTCAGACAGGTATGATGATTTGTGCTTCACTGTGCTCTCTAGAGCTCCTTGGAGACTGACACCAAGTCTCAGTCTGTGTTTCCAACAAACTAGATGTAGGAAGTACTCAGCAAATGTTTGTTGAGTGAATGAATGGATTCCCAGCAAATACTTGTCAAACAAATGAGGAAATTAATTACTTTGTGGAATGAATGAGTGAATTCCTGATTGTCTAGCTCCATTTATTCATGGCTAAAGCTAGGACAGGAAGAGTTTGCAGAACTGAAAAGATGAAGAGTCCTGACAGGGCCTAAGTCTGAAGTGCTGTGTGACGTCTGTGAGTTGCTGTACTATACTATGTACAGGTGGACGTGTACTGTACTATGTGAGTCAGGAGCTCTGAGTCGGGTGGTACATTTGGGAGTCATATGAGCATTATTGACTCCTGGGTGAGATGACTTGGTGTGAGAGAGTGCAGAGAAGAACTCTTAACTTTTGGAGGTCACAATGAGGAGATAGTACCAAAGGTCACCAAGAAGGAACAGCCAGTGAAACAAGAGGAACATTAAGGAAGCATGGTGTCATGAATCCCAGAGAGGGGAATGTTCCAAGAAGAGAGCAGGAAGCCCGATCGAGAGATGCTGAGAAGTGGAGTAAGAGGTTCACGTAGCGGTGCAAGGAAGTGTCTGTGTAGGGTGCTGGAGATCTCCCATGCTCCATTTCAGTGGAGTGAAGACTGGAGTGGATCAAAGGGTAAAGGGCAAGTGGAGACTGAAGGTAGCGAGTATGGGAAACAGTAGGCAGCTGGTAGGAGAAGTTAAGGGAGGACTTTCAAAAGGTGTGACCCTACAGAGCATGTGTGTGTCGAGAGGTGAATGTGTGTTAGCATGTGGCGCCTTTGTCCACGTGTGACTTGCCGTATATATCCTGTGCACTGGATGTACGTTTGGTTTCCAAGAAATTTCATACCTTGGCCTTTTGACTCAGATCTTTATTTAGCATTAGAAAGCAATATTTACATTTTCAGAATTCATAGAGCTTTAGTGGGTCAGAGATAATAACTAACTAGTTCCAAAATTTTTTTCGTAGATCCAAAATTTTTATAGTTGATGAAATTCACTGTGATTTCATCAAGGGAGTAGGCAGATTACTGATCCAGCGAGGCACAGACACATGTTTGGGGAATATTGTTGAAATCCATGTAGTGACAATAATAATCTTTTAAAAATCCAAAGCACCTATTTTGGTTTTTCATATATCATGTAGGTTTTTTTTTGTTTGTTTGTTTAACAGATGAGCTACATTTCTAATTCTTCTCCTTAGGCTTATAACAGCTAGGCTAATAGTAAGGAAAAGTGGACAGGAATTTAAAACTTACTACAAATCTAGGCAGACGACTCCCACATGGGCAGGAGTTTACGGTGTTGTTTTCCTCACAGGCCATATATGAGCGCCTTTTCTGTTGGATTGTCACTCGCATCAATGACATTATCGACATCAAGAACTATGACACGACAATCCACGGGAAAAACACTGTTATTGGTGTCTTGGATATCTATGGCTTTGAAATCTTTGACAACAACAGGTAAATTGGATAAGATGCTTAAAACAGCTATTTATTTTTTATTTGTTTAAACATAATTCATTCCTCTTCCTGTAGCTTTGAACAATTCTGTATTAATTACTGCAATGAGAAACTGCAACAGTTATTTATCCAGCTGGTTCTGAAACAAGAACAAGAGGAGTACCAGCGGGAAGGGATCCCTTGGAAGCACGTGAGTGGACTCTTCTGAACATGTCTACATGTGTCTCACTATCACTGTCAATCTCAGGTCTTATTATTTTAGGTATTTCTTGATCTTCCTGGATGTTTGAAACATCTAAACCTTAGCTTTCCTTTTTGGGATATGTAAATACAATTAATTTTCAGGATTGTTAAGGGGTGATTTCTCTAATTTGATGGCCTCCCATTTTGATGCCCCCCAAATCCTGAGTTATAGTAAACCTAACATTTTTTACTTTATGACTGAGACTGCATGGGCTTTCTGGCTCATATTCGTCAATTAGAGTTTAATGTCATATATAGTTATTAAGTTTTGCCTTAAATTGGCCAAACTTTGCTTCTGAATCTAGTTTCTTCTTCCTTCTTTCTTTTCTTCTTCCTCCTCTTCGTTGCAACTAAATGGCTTTTTATTATCTTCAGTTAATATTGTTCATATTTATTGTCTGAAACCCAAGCATTAAAACACTTATTCCACCTTTCATCTCCACTTTCTTTCCTTTATGTCACTTCATCATTTCTCTTCTCATGGCTCTGGGTGAACTTCAATACTTGTCAGAGGCAAACTAGCCTGAGATACACCCAGAGAGGATGACGGGCCCTGCGTACAAACCACAGATCTCTGTTTTAAAAAACCATAGATCGCAGCTAAAAGGCGTGACTTGTTTGACTTTCTTATTGCCTACAATTAGACCTCCTGCTTATAATAAGAATGAGACCTAATAATTTTTCTTTTAACTTTATATTTTTAAACAATTTTGAGAATAGAGTGGAAAAATGCAAAAACTCTTGAGTTTTTGTAAGTTTGAGTTTATAAAACTGTATCTACTCTCTTGCCAGATAATAAAAATAATCTGTATTTGTTTTTTGCTATCTAATAATGACAGTAAAAAGTTATTTGAAACGATTTAGTTCAATGACTTGTATTCCTTCCTACATTCCTAGTTTCTATCTCATTTCATTCAGGAAAAAAAAAGAGACAGTGATATAATAGCTTTTCTGCCTCAAATTGCATCTTTGCCTTCCATCATAATGTTAAACATTAGAATGCCTTTAAGAATTCTTTTCAGGCTCGGCGCCCATAGTACAGTGGTTACAGCACCAGCCACATACTAGGCCGGGAGGTTCAAACCCAGCCTGGGCCAGCTAAACAATAGTGACAACTGTAACAAAAAAATAGCCAGGCATTGTGGCAGGCACCTGTTGTCCCAGCTACTTGAGAGGCTGAGGCAAGAGAATGGCTTAAACCCAAGAGTTTGAGGTTGCTTTGAGCTGTGACGCCATGGCACTCTACTTAAGGGTAACATAAGGAGAGTCTGTCTCAAAATAAATAAATAAATACATAAATACTTTTTTTTCAGGTATATAAGCATTAATTTGATGTATTTACAAATAAACCAGAATTAGTTTATAGTAGAGCTATCTACATTTGTCTTTAAATAGTGAACTGTCACAGCACAATTAAAATGTAATCCAATTCACCTGGCTTGGGCCTGCTTAAAATGTAATTCAACTCAGTTAAGTTTATATAATGCTTTCTAAGAGTGAATATGTTGTATAATACACAGTGTAACTGAAACTTAGATTTTTTTTTTTATAGAAAATTCAATCATAACACTTGTTATTCAAATGTGATTTCAAGGTACTAGTCAAAAATAGCCTTTACCAATTCACTGGCAGTTGGAAAGTAACATTTGAAGTAGCATATTTCAAACATCTGAGAAAGAATCAATCTGAAAAATGGAAAGAATTTTATCTAAATAAACCAAGAAATATGCATCCTAGTGGAAACAGAAGTCTAATCCCAAGACAACAGTTACTGACTACATGCCAGTTCCCCCCCTACCCCCAGGATTACAATCTCTATTCTGGGTATTTCCTTTCACAATCCCAAACTTCTAAAGAATGATTTTTTTTTTTTTTTTTTTGAGACAGAGCCTCAAGCTGTCACCCTGGGTAGAGTGCGATGGCATCACAGCTCACAGCAACCTCCAACTCCTGGGCTTAAGCAATTCTCTTGCCTCAGCCTCCCAAGTAGCTGAGACCACAGGCGCCTGCCACAATGCCTAGCTATTTTTTGGTTGTAGTTGTCATTGTTTGGCAGGCCTGGGCTGGATTCGATCCCACCAGGTCTGTTGTATGTGGCTGGCACCTTAGCTACTTGAGCTAGAGGCGCCGAGCCAAGAATAAGTTTTTAAAAAGAAGAAAAGTAATAGGGGGCTTGGTACCTATAGCTCAGTGGCTAGGGTCAACATACACGGGCGCTGGTGGGTTCGAACCCAACCCAGGACTGCCAAACAACAATGACAACTACAACCAAAAAATAGCCAGGCGTTGTGGCGGGCACCTGTAGTTCCAGCTGCTTGGGAGGCTGAGGCAAGAGAATCGCTAAGCCCAAAAGTTTGAGGTTGCTGTGAGCACTCTACCAAGGGCGACATAGTGAGACTCTTATCTTAAAAAAAAGAAGTAATAGGGACAATTTTAAAATAAAGTCATGTGGATTTTATGGCCACCCTGTGTAAGAAGATATTGCCCATCTTTGACACTTACTAATACGTTGCCAGTCGGTGTCATCTATACCCTGTTCCTTTGTTCCCAGATTATTTTGAAGCATATCTCAGACGTTACATTATTCCATCTGTAAATATTTCAGTATATTTCTCTAAAAGTTGAAGATGTTTATAAAAACTATAACCACAATATCATTATCACACCTAAAAAAATAACAAAAATTCCTTAATATCATCAAATATCCAGACAGTGTTCTCATCTCATATTTCCCCTATTGTCTGACAGTTGTTGTTATACAGTTTGTTTGAATTTGGATCCAAATAAGATTCTTACGTTATGAATAGTCGTTAGGTCTCTCACATATGTAGAAATTTTCTCTTCTATCTCTTTGTCTCTTTCTTTGTAGTCTTTTGTTGAAAAGAATCAGTCTTCCCTAAGACAGTTTAGAAAGTATAGTCAAAAAATGAAATGAAAAAGAAAAAGAACATTTCTAAAAAGCAAAGAATGAGTCATTTGTTCTGTGGGGTTTCCCACTGTCTGAATTTCGTTAATTGCACTCCTGGGATGTTGTATGTTTCTCTGTTCCTGTGTGCTCTGCATGGCAGTTATTAGATCTAGAGTCGTATTTTTCTGCCTTTTTTTTTTTTTATTTCACAGCACATTTGAACCTACAGTTAAGCTTTTGTGGCACACTTAAATTATGTTAATCAAAAAAAAGTAAAACAAAGAATATGCTTACTGTGCTTTGAACTTCTTTTGAAAATAATTTAACAATCTTTAAAATTTTGGTTGGCGTACCTAAGATCCTCTCTTGGCACACCAGTCAAAAATCACTGAAGTAGAGTCTTGACTGGATTCAGGATCAGTTTTTTTCCCACATTCTATTTCATAGATTGTAGTTACACTTTTATGAAATGGCTGGTTATCTCTGTGATTCGTTCACTTATAAAAGTGTTTGATGCTCTGCAAATACTGTCGCTATTGAGAACTTAACACTCTAGCACAAGGCTATTGTATTTGGAGTAGGAATGAGAGGTCAGAGCCACATGTCCCTAAGCTACCCCACCCCTTCTCTCCTGGCTCCTTGTATTGCTTAAGAAACCTGAGATAGCCAGGTGTGATGGCAAGTTCCCATAGTTCCAGATACTCAGGAGGTGAGAGGATTGCTTAAAACTAGGAACTCAAGGTTACTGTGAGCTATGATTGCGCCACTGCACTCCAGCCTGGGTCACAAAGTGAAATGCTGTCTCTAAAAAACAGAGAGAGAGTGGGAAAAGAGAAAAAGAAAAGAGAAAGGAAGGAGGAAAAGGAAGGAAAGGAAGAGAAAAGGAAGAAAGAAAAGTACAAAACTTCCTGGGAATGCCAGATAGGCCAGATTGCTGAAAGAACCTGCCTTAAAAACCACTGCTTTAAACACTTTGAAGCAGAGAACTTCCAAACTAAAAGTTATTGGAAGTTTCAGCAAACACCAAATCTTTTGGTGATGTAATTGCAATTTTAGGGAAGGTAATTGTTTATTCTCTGGCACAGAAGATTTAGTCTTTAATTCCATAATCCCAAAGTCTAAGCTGACAGCTACTAATTGATTTAGAGTCTGTTTTTTTAATATTTTTAGGATTTTTCCCTCAAAGACAGAAATAACTGTCCTCCCTAGTTAAAAATGTAACAAATGCCGAAAATAAAAATAAATATTTAGACCAGGGCTTCTTCACCTCAGTACCATGGGAATTTTGGCCCAGATTTTGTTGTGGGGGCTCTTCTGCAGATGGTAGGATGTTTAACAGTGTCCTTGGCCTCTACCCACCAAATGCCAGCAGCAGCTCCCCCACCCCCATTGTGACAACCAAAAAAACGTCTCCAGAGATTGCCAAGTGTCCCCTAGTGGACAAAATTATTCCAAATTGAGAATCGCTAATTAAACAAACCAGAAAAGTATAACAAAGAAACCACCCAAGTCCTGTAGGCTTTCCATCCACAGGATACAGAAGGGAAGGTACCAGATGAAGCATGGAGCCAAAAGCCACAGGCAGAACTGGCATAAGTCCTTGGATTTTAAAGGCTGGAGCAGGAATAGACGAGACACGTTAGTGGTATGTAAGGGTATATAAACCTTACAGAAAGTAACGCACACAGAGCTCAACTCAGGTCACTTCAACATAAGCTGCGTCGTACCAACACACAAGATTGAAATACATGATGATTAGCTGACCCCCCTTTGTGACATACAGCTGGCCCAAGTTGGGTCTGCATGTGGTGATGGCTATGCTGCAGGCGATCAGAATAAATAGGTGTAATAGAGGAATTTTTTTTTTTTTAAGAGATAGAGTCTTAACTTTGTCACCCTCGGTCGAGTGCCATGTCATCACAGTTCACAGCAACCTTCAGCTCTTGGGCTCAGGCAATTTTCTTGCCTCTGCCTCCCAAGTAGTTGGGACTACAGGCGCCCACCACAATACCTGGCTATTTTTTTGTTGCAGTTGGGGCTAGGTTTGAACCCACCGTCCTTGGTATATGGGACTGGCGCCCTACTCAATGAGCCACAGGCGCCACCCGTGATAGAGGATTTTTGTTGTTGTTGCAGTTTGGCCAGGGCTGAGCTTGAACTCGCCACCCTGGGTATATGGGGCCAGCACCCTACTCACTGAGCCATAGACGTTATATAAATTGAAGTTGCTAAGAAGTTACTTTTAACTTCATTCAGATCATGAAAGTCAACATAAAGTTTATTCTTTCTTTTACAGATCCTAACATCTCAGAATTGCTTTTTTTATGTTATACCCAGAAAAATGTCAAAACTCTGTTAGGGCCACACATACTTTTTAACTTTGGGAAAATTAGAAGAGATACTTTTTTAGACTTTAGTCATACAGGGTCATTTAACTAAAAATGCAACTTCTATATAGTACCTCAACTTAAAAAAAAAATTTATTTTATATCAAAATATTAAGAGAGTACAATTATTTTTGGTACATGGTTTGAGTTCAGGCTATAAATTTGCCCATTCCAGTGTTCATTGCACCTTTTAGATGGATTTCTGCCTCTCCCCTCCAACCTGCTTGATTTCGAATGACTTTTACTGACCTGTGTGCTTGTGTGCCTATTGGTTAGTTCCTATTTATCAGAGAGTAGTGAGTTTTTCCCATTCTTGAGATACTTGGTTAGGATAATGGTCTCCAGGTCCTTCCATATTATTGCAAAAGGTATTAATTCATCTTTTTTAATATCTGATTAATACTCTATGGTATACATATAGCACCTTTTATTAATTCACTCATGAATTGGAGGGCACTTGAATTGATTCTACATCTTAGCGATTGTGAACTGTGCTGCAATGAACATTCTTGTACAAGTATCTTTTTGATGAAATTACTTCTTTTCTTTTGGGTAGATACCCAACAGTGGGATTGTTGGATTGAATGGTAGGTCTACTTTAGTTCTTTAAGAAATCTCTATACTGGGTGGTGCCTGTGGCATACCGAGGGTGGTGGGTTCAAACCTGGCCCCTGCCAAAATTGCAACAACAAAATAGCCGGGCGTTGTGGTGAGCGCCTATAGTCCCAGCTACTCGGGAGGCTGAGGCAAGAGAATCGCCTAAGCCCAGGGGTTGGAGGTTGCTGTGAGCTGCGTGATGCCACGGCACTCTATAGAGGGTGATAAAGTGAGACTCTGTCTCTACAAAAAGAAAAAAAGAAATCTTTGTACTGTTTTGCACAGAAGTTGTACTAATTTGCAGTCTCATCAACAGTTATGAGGGTTCCTTTCTCTATCCACACCAACATCTATTGTTTTTGCACTTTTTAATAAATGCCATTCTAACAGGAATAAGGTAATATTTCATTGTGTTTTTAATTTGCATTTCCTTGATGATTAATGATATTGAGCATCTTTTCATATGTTTGTTGTCTATCTTCTTTTGAAAACTTGTTTACGTATTTTATGCACTTTTTAATGGAGTTTTTTTCTTGCTGATCTGAGTTTAGATGATGGTTAGTAACCCTTTATTGGGTGTGTAGGTTGCAAATATTTTCTCCCATTCTGTAGGTTGTCTGTTTTCTCTGTTGATTATTTCGTTAGCCGTGAAGAAGCCTTTAATTTAATCGGGTTACATTTGTTTATTTTTGTTGCTGCTGTAATTGCTATTGAAGTCTTAGTCATAAAATAGACAAATTCCTGGAGACACACAACCTTATAAAACTCAAACAAGAAGAAGCAGAGCTCCTGAACAGACCAATAACAAGCAGTGAGACTGAAGCAGTAACAAAGTCTCCCAACAGCAACAAAAGAACCCCCTAGACCACAATGGATTCATAGCTGAATTCTACCAGACCTACAAAGAAATGGCACCTGTACTTCAGAAATTACTCCATAACATTGAGAAGGAAAGAATCCTCCCCAGCTCATTCTACAAAGTCATTGTCACCTTGATACCCAAGCCAGGAAAGGACACAACAAAAAAACTACAAACTAATATCCCTTATGAATATAGACTCAAAAAATCTTCAATAAAATGCTAGCAAGCCAAATTTAATAACACGTCAAAAGAATAATCTGCCATGACCAAGTGGGCTTCATCCCAGGGATGCAAGGTTGATTCAGTATATGTCAATCAATAAATGTGATTCACCACATAAACAGAAACAAAGACAAACAGAACAAAGACCATATGATCATCTAAATAGATACAGAAAAGACTTACAACAAAATCTAGCACTCTTTCCTGATAAAAAACCTTCAACAAACTGGGCATAGAAGGAGAATATCCAAAAATTATAAAAGCTGTGTCTGACAAACCCACAGCCAACATCATACTGAATAGGAGAAAATTGAAAGCATTCCCACTAAGAACTGAAAATGACAAGGATATACTACTGTCACCATTTCTATTCAACATAGTATTGGAAGTCCTAGCCAGAGCAACCAGGCAAGAGAAAGAAATAAAGGACATCTAAATCAGAAAAGAGGAGGTCAAACATTGCTTTTTGCTGATGGTATGATTTTGTATCTAGAAAAACCCCAAAGACTCCACCAAGAAATTCCTGGAATTGATAAATAAATTCAGCAAAGTCTCAGGATATAAAATCATCATTATTATTATTATTATTTTGAGACAGAGCCTCAAGCTGTCACCCTGGAGAGAGTGCATGGCATCACAGCTCACAGCAACCTCCAATTCCTGGGCTCAAGCGAGTCTCCTGCCTCTGCCTCCCAAGTAGCTGGGACCACAGGCACCCGCCACAACGC
>CAUYON010153891.1:0-75919 GCA_963573935.1 Arctocebus calabarensis
GGCGGGCACCTGTAGTCCCAGCTACTTGGGAGGCAGAGGCAGGAGACTCGCTTGAGCCTAGGAATTGGAGGTTGCTGTGAGCTGTGATGCCATGGCACTCTATCCAGGGTGACAGCTTGAGGCTCTGTCTCAAAAAAAAAAACAACAAAAAAACGAAAAAAAACATAGATGAAAGAAAGTATTTTATACCTTGGAGTAGGGAGAGATCTTGAACAGTATGTGAAAACACTGTCTATGAAGAATGATTCAGAGTCAACAATGCTAACATTTAAAATTTTGGTTCATCATAAATATAAAGGGAGAGAAAAGACATTATAAACTGGATGGACATACTCAACAATATATACAATTTATATGACATAGGATTAGTAAGTATCAAGAATAAATATGGACTCGGTGCCTGTAGCTCAGTGGCTAGATGGCCAGCCACATACACCAGGGCTGGTGGGTTTGAACCCAGCCCAGGCCTGCTAAACAAAGATAACTACACACAAAAAATAGCAGGGGGTTGTGGCGGTGCCTGTAGTCCCAGCTACTCGGGAGCCTGAGGCAAGAGAACTGTCTAAGCCCAGGAGTTGGAGGTTGCTGTGAGCTGTAACACCACATCACTGTACCGAGGGAGACAAAGTGAGACTGTCTTAAAAAAAAAAAAAAAAGGAATGAGACCCTGTCTCTACTAAAAATAGAAAAAAGAGCCAGGAGCTATGGCAGGTGCCTGTAGTTCTGGCTATGTGGGAGGCTGAGGCAGGAGGATTGCTGGAACCCAGGAGTTTGAGGTTAGTATGAACCATATAATGACACCCCAGGTCAACCAAGTGAGACCTTAAAAACCAGAAAACAACAAATAAACCTCTCACAAATAAGAAAAGCACTTGTAACTCAGTCCAAAAATGGGCAAAAGACACAAACGCATTTCACAGAAGAGGAAACGTGGCCAATAAACAGATGAAGAGATGCTTCGTATAATTTGAAGCCAGGGAATGGCAAATCCAGGCCACATAAGCTACTATTTTATACTCCACTTGACTGGCAAAAATTAAAAGGTGTTATAGAGGATACACACTGTTGGTGAGGGGTGTTAATTTGTGAACTCTTTTGGAACACAGGTTATTACCTCTTTTTTTGTTGTTGAGACAAGAGTCTCACTTTATCACCCTTGGTAGAGTGCCGTGGCATCACACAGCTCACAGCAACCTCCAGTTCCTGGGCTCTGGCGATTCTTTTGTCTCAGTCCCCCGAGTAGCTGGGATTACAGGTGCCTGCCACAACGCCCAAGCTATTTTTTTGTTTGTTTTTTGTAGTTCGGCTGAGGCCGGGTTTGAACTCGCCACCTTCAGTATATGGGACCGGTGCCCTACCTGATGAGCCACAGGCGCCCGCCCTACGTTATTACCTCTTAAAATTAAGGTTGAACACACCACAGGAGCCAGCCACTGCACTCTTAGGTACAGTCCTAAGAAAAATTCTTGCACATACACAACAATGATTTATAAAAATTGTTAATAGCAGCACTGTTCATAATTACAAAAAAATACGGAATCACCTCAGAACACATCAACAGGAATGGATGAGTGGACTGTAGAATATTTACATAATGGAATGTTATAAAGCAGTCAAAGCAAATGGACTTCAGTGACAAGCAATGTGAATGATTATTAGTAATAGGTGAAAAAAAATTTCCAAAAAGTACATATAGCATGATAGACGTCCTATAAATTTAAAACACAAGCAAAATAAATAAAGGACATGGGCCTGGGCACAGTGGCTCACACCTTTAATCCTAACACTTTGGGAGGCCAAGGCAGGAGGATAGTTTGAGGCCAGGAGTTTAGGACTATCCCAGCAAAAGCAAGATGCATATTTAATTTACTAAAAACACAAAAACTAGCCAGGTGATGTGGCAGGTACCTGTAGTCTCAGCTACTCTGGAGACTAAGGCAGAGTATCACTTAGGACCCCAGGTGTTTGAGTTTGCCGTGAGGTAGGCTGTTGACACAGCACTCTACCTTGGACAACAGAGTGAGATTCTGTCTTAAGAAAAAAATGGGACTCAGCGTGTTAAGTTACCTGGGTGATGGAGGCACTGAGAGAGAGTGGGGCAAACATAAGGATAGCTGCAGGTTTTTGTCACGGTCTGAATTTTTTTTTTTTTTTTTTTTTTGAGACAGAGTCTTACTTAGTCACCCTGGGGTTGAGTGCTGTGGCATCAAAGCTCACAGCAACCTCAAACTTTTGGGTTCAAGTGATCTTCTTGCCTCAGCCTCCCTAGTATGATAGGGCTGAATGTAGGGACCCGACCAAATAGAACCATCTCGCCGAAGAAAGAACAACTTGCCCAGGAAGGAATAAATGTGCTAGTCCCTAACCCCCAACTCTTATATTCCTATCTGCCTTAATCCATGTGTTGACTTCTTTTTCGGACTCAGCCCACTGGCACCTGAGTGAAATAAAGGCCACGTTAACCACACAGAACCTGGACTCTGCTTCCTTTTGTTCCTGTTTCGGAATAATCTCTCGTTTTTGGTCCTTAACCTCTCATTTTGGTGCCAAGAAAAGGACGGGGAGAAGCCCTTTTGGGGGGCTGAGATACACAGGTTGTCAGAATAATATCTCATTTTCGGTCCTAACCTCTTTTTTTTTTTTGAGACAGAGCCTCAAGCTGTCGCCCTCGGTAGAGAGCTGTGGCATCACAGCTCACAGTAACCTCCAATTCCTGGGCTCAAGCGAGTCTCTTGTCTCCGCCTCCCGAGTAGCTGGGACTACAGGCGCCCGCCACAACGCCAGGCCAGTTTTTGGTTGCAGCTGTCGTTGTTTGGCGGGTCCGGTCTGGATTCGAACCCAACAGCTCAGATGTACGTGGTTGATGCCCTAGCCCACGGCACTGAGCTGGGTCCTTAACCTCTTAAAATAGTTGGGACTATAGGCGCCTGGCACCAGGCCCAGGTAGTTTTTCTATTTTTAGTAGAGATGAGGTCTCACTCTTGCTCAGGCTGGTCTTGACTTCCTGAACTCAAGCAATCCACCTGCCTTGGCCTCACAGAGTGCTGGTTACAGGCATGAGCCAGTACACTGGCCCATGGTCTAAAATCTTGGATGATGGTTACCCGGGTGTTTATAATATTCATAAAATATTATAACTGATTAACTCTATGCAGAGATAGCTGATGAGAGATACTTAACTATGTACACTTGCAGGTCAAGTAAAACAAAAGTTCAGGATCGTACTCCACTGGGTCATTTGTCTCTCACCTGACACATTACTTCTTCTTCAAGTGGCTAATTCCTGCTAATCCTTCAACTCAGCTCTAGTCTTCTCCTCTGCATGAAGCCTCCACTGCTTCATCCCCCTCCTGCCTGGGGTGTCCCTCGAGTTCTCATGGAATCATGCACACACCACTTTCTATAAAGTCATGCCTCAAGCTATGGTGACCATGCATCTGTGAGCCTAGAGCTTTGTGACCTGGGCAAAGTGACAGTTTGCAAAAAAGTACCAGCCAAAGTCTCAATACTCTCACCTTTAACAACCTTCTCTGCCTTCTCTATCCATCTTGCCAAATCCTGACATGTTTCAGTCTGTAAATCAAACTGGCTCTTTTTGGAGAAGACATAGTGAGTTTCCAGCCCTGTCCCTCCTCCTCCTCTTATGCCTGAACCTGTCTCCCGACCTCCAGTTCTTTCTCCACACTTGAGCACCAGAGATCTTTGCAAAGGAGACTTCTCTTCATTACAACCCTTCTATAGTTCCTCCTGACCTTCAGGATCACTATAGACCCCTTTGCTGCGTACACTAAGGTTCCTGCTGGCTGCCATGGTCTTTCACCCACCTACAACTGCTGTCTCAGGGCCCCTGAATATTCTGTGGTCATCTCAGGGAAAGCTCTCAACCCTGCACCCCAAAGATAGGGAGCCACTACAGCGTGACTGTTCCTGGACCATGTGCTGCACAAACAGCCCAAGCTTCTGAGGCACCCTAACCAGCTTAAGGGTCCCAGTACCTGCAACCCAGCTTTGTGGGGCCTGCACAGAGTGGGCAGCTTCTGTTGGAAGCAGGACCCTTGTATTCTTTTTTTATTTTTTATTTTTGAGACAGAGCCTCAAGCTGTCACCCTGGATAGAGTGCGGTGCTATCACAGCTCACAGCAACCTCCAACTCCTGGGCTCAAGAGAGTCTCCTGCCTCTGCCTCCCAAGTAGTTGGGACTACAGGCGCCCACCACAATGCCCAGCCATTTTTTTGGTTGCAGCTGTCACTGTTGTTTGGCGGGCCTGGGCTGGATTCGAACCTGCCAGCTCAGGTGTACGTGGCTGGGTGGCTGGCGCTTTAGCCCGTTGAGCCACAGGTGCCAAGCCAGGACTCTTGTATTTTACACACACACACACACGTATTTTTTTTTTTGTAGAGACAGAGTCTCACTCTATGGCCCTCAGAAGTGTGCCGTGGCGTCACACAGCTCACAGCAATCTCCAACTCCTGCGCTTAGGCGATTCTCTTGCCTCAGCTTCCCGAGTAGCTGGGACTACAGGCACCTGCCACAACTCCCGACTATTTTTTTGTTTTGCAGTTCAGCCAAGGCTGGGTTTGAACCTGCCACCTTCAGCATATGGCCGGCACCCTACTTGCTGAGTCACAGGCGCCGTCCTCTTTCTGTATATTTTATAAGACATGGTCTTTTGTGACAACTTGTGGATTGACACTTTTTTTGTTTTTTTGAGAGGAAGTCTCACTTTGTTACCCTCGGTAGAGTGCAATAGCATTATAGTTCACAGCAACCTCAAACTCCTGGGCTCAATCAATTCTGTTGTCTCAGCCTCCAAGTAGCTGGAGGCGTCCGCCAAAATGCCCAGCTATTTTTAGAGATGGGTCTTGCTCTTGCTTAGGCTGGTCTTGAACTCATAAGCTCAGGTAATCCACTCGCCTCAGCCTCCCAGAGTGCTAGGATTACTGGAGTGTGCCATTGTGCCCTACTGGATTGACACGAATTTTTTTTTTTTTTTTTTGAGACATCGTCTTAATCACTCTGGGGTTGAGTGCTGTGGCATCATAACTACTGAAAAAGTTCACAGCAACTTCAAACTCCTGAGTTCAAGCAGTCCTCTTGTCTCAGCCTTCTCAGTAGCTGCCTGGCTAATTTTTCTATTTTTATTAGAGATGGGGGTCTTGCTGTTGCTCAGGCTGGTCTTGAACTTCTGAGCTCAGGTAAAGATGCTATGTTTTTTTTATCTGACCTGGCTGTAACTTCTTCAAGGACAGCATTTTGGGCCTTTGTGCTGGGCACAGTGCTAACTGAGGACAGGTGAGCTCCTAAGGCTATTAGAACCCTCACTCACCGTGTTGAAGTACTCGACGCCAGTGGCTTCAAAGGCCCTTGCCACAGGCTGGGTTGTGGCCACACAGGCAACAGGGTGGCCGTTGCCAATGGACTTGCCCATGGTAACAATATCAGGGACAAAGTCTTCCCCCTGCAGCTGGAAGGCCCAGAAGTGCTTGCCCACTCGGCCAAAACCAACTTGGATCTCATCTGCGACAAAGACTCCTCCGGCCTTGTGAATGTGCCTGTGGCAGAGGACAGATGGCTGACAGGGAGCTGTGAGGAGGGAGGTCAGCCCAGGAGTCAGGTGGTTTGGGGCCTTGAATCCTGGCTTTGCTAGCAGTAAGGTGGAGGGGTGGGGGTCTTGGGCAAATGGCTGGCCTTCTCTGCGCCATTGTTTCTGTAAGTGCTTTATATCAAAATTCTGGCAAGCAGGCCAGGCTGAGTTGGATTTGGATTGGAAGAGGCTGGGAGACCCCACTACAGTCTTGCCTTCCCTAGGGCAGACCATCTACTCACTCTGCTACTTGGGAGAAGTAGCCAGCAGGGGGGATGATCTGCCCTCCCACACTGGGCAGAGACTCAGCAAAGAAGGCTGCAATCTGTGGACGAGATGGATTTCGGGAACGTCACCATGGAGGTGCTGAGTCATCAGCTCAACACACCATGCTAGTGCTGGCTCAGTTTGAGTCTAAGCAGGGCAAGCCATCATCATCCCTACTTTGGGCTCCATGTTCCATCTGAGGGTCTGTGATTCAGTTTTCTTTCAGTTCTCAAATCAAGTCTTACCACCAGGTTGCTTCCACTGCTTGTGCTTACTTGGCATACCCCAAAATGAATTCACTGATTTCTCTGCCATAAGCCTTCCCTGTCCCCTTTCTGGTGACCAGCACCCTCCCTCCTGTGCCCTACTCGTCAGCACAGCCCACTTCTCTGGACACACTCTTTCCCCTCTGCCTGGATACACCTGCCTCCTGCGGATGCCTTTGAACTGGATACTTCTTCCATTCCATCTGCCATGAGGCAGCCAGGGTAAACCTCTGCTTTGTTTAAAAACCTCCAACGACCGCTTTTGCTCACAGATGACTTTCCAACTGTGTTCTGCCTTAGAGCTGCTTTAGAGGCCATTGCTGAAGTGAGGGAAGGGCTGAGAGGATGGGAAACTCGTCCCCTAGCCCTGTTGCAACCAGAGAAATTTTAGGGTTTTGCTTTTTGAGACAGAGTCTTACTTTGTTGCCCTCAGTAGAGTGCTGTGGCATCACAATTCACAATAACCTGAAACTCTTGGACTCAAGCAATCCCCTTGCCTCACCCCTGCATGTAGCTGGGACTACAAGTGCCCACCACAATGTCCGGCTATTTTTAAAGAGAAGGTTTTGCTCTGGCTCAGGCTGGTCTCGAACCTGTGAGCTCAAGCACCACCTGAGCTCCTCCTCCTTGGAGCCACCTGCCTTGGCCTCCCAGAGTGTTAGGATTACAGGCCTGGCATTGTGCCCCTCCAAAATTTTAGGTTTTTATGAAGTGGCTGGAGAACCTCTAAAATACATGGGCTGGGCTTCTCTGGCCCTGCTCCCTGTCCTTCCTTGCCACACACCCTGTGCTTGGCTCTGCCACTCTCTCAGTGAAGCCTTCCAGAGAGCCTTCCACTACTCACCAACAGCCTCCCTTTACTGTCACAATGGGTGACACATCTCTCCTGCCCCTGCCCCTCCAACACACTGCTCCATGAAGGCTCACTAGGGCCCTAACAGCCTCCTCCTCGTCACCTACCCTTAGGATGCCTTGTTCAATCCATTGTCCACACAGCACCCCACAGCCCACAGTGAGAGAACAGTCCAGCCCCTTTGGTCTTAAGACCTGCAGTGGTTCCTGTGGCCTCAGCACAGCATTGGGTCTTCTGGCCTCTGGTCCTGCCGGCCTCCAGGCTCATCACCACCTTGGCCTGACCCCACACTCCAGCCCCTCACTTCTGTGCAGGCCGCCTGCTCAGCATGCCTTTCCTCTGCTTCTCCCCAACTCCTTGGGAGCAGTCAGGTGGCACCTCCTCCACACCCACACCAGTCCATGCCTGGGCACAGACGGCCAGGGAGCCACAAACCTCTGCTGAGCACTTCATTCTCTCCCACCCCCACCCCCTACTAGAGTCCTAGAGGGCAGAGCCTTGGTGTGCTTTCCCTTTGGGTTATCTGCATCCAGCACACCGGGAGTAACAGTGGAGGTGACATTCACTCTTTGTTGGACTGCACAGGTGTGGACGTGGTTACCTTCCTGCCCTTCTCCTGTGCACAGCTGACAACATGTTTCACCTCATTGGCATAGGCCATAGCTGGATTGGGGTGGTCCTCCCGGTAGGGGCCGCGGTAGGTGTCTGGGAGAGGTGCCTGTGGGAAGTGACAGCACCGTGTCATCCAGGCTTGGGTGTGGGCACCGACCTGTTGCTGATTTGTTAAGCGCATACCACGTGGACCCACTCCTTCTGGCCATCCAGGTGGCGGAACTTGTAGGGACTGATGTCAATCAGGGAGCTCAGATGACCATGGTAAGCACTAGGGAGGAGCAAAGGTGTGCTCAGGCCCAGGTGGGACGCATGTCCTAGCCTGGCCCTGATCACTGTTCACCCACCTCTGAAGACACAGGGGGAGGTCAATTCTTCCTGCAAAGCTGCTTGCTGGCTGCAGAACAGAGGCTACTCATTCAAACTCTGTGGGTTCAATTTTCTCCTCTATAAAATTGGGGGATTTCTCCTTCAAGGATATAATGCATTGCAATCATGATGATGCTTCAAGTCTGGGCCTGTCTTGCACACATCAGGTACTCAGTACATGGAAACCACCATTGGAACATTTTGAGTATCTAAAAGGTTGTGGGACCTCTGACTCCCCTTAAGAACCATTCTCTGCTACCCAGAAGCTGACCTCCCCTCCCAGTGGTGGACAACAGAGCCTCCAGGGAGGTGTCTCTGGGGTCTCCTGCTTGCCATGTTCTCCTGCAGCGGCCCTGGCCCCTTATTCTCCCTGCCTAAGCGCTCACTGACCTCAGAGCCTCACTGACCCCCTATAAGCCCATGGCCCAGGCTTCTGGAAGTGGCAGGGCTGTGAGTTGCACTTACTGGTCTAATACTACCACGTCCTGGTGTCCTGTGTAGCAGCGAGCCAGCCTCAGGGCCAAGTCGTTGGCTTCTGACCTATGGCCAAAAGGTGAGCAGGCTCAGACAGTTGTCCAGCGGCTTCCCACAGAGACACCCTGAGGGTAAAAGATCCTCAGACATTATTCAGACAGCCACTCACTTATTCATTTGGTAAATATCAAACACCTCCTCTGTGCTAGGAGCTGGGGACAAAAACAGTAGGTAAAGCAGAGGGTTCTGGCCCTCCTGAAACTTTTTCCTAATACATGTCATGAAAGCCAAAAACAAAGAAGAGTGATCGTTTCGTTATTACTACAATGGATACACAGTGCTAAGGGAGAGGAACCAGAGGGGACCTACTTTAGACAGGGGGTTTTTATGGACTGAACTGTGTTTCCCCAAAAAGTTATGTTGAAGCCCTAAACCCCAGTACCTCAGAATGGCCTGTGTGTATGACTATATTTGAGGATAAAGCCTTTAAAGAAGTGATAAAAGTTAAAATGAGGTCGTTAAGGTGGGCCTTAATCTAAGCTGACTTGTGTTCTTATAAGAGAAGGAGATCTGGACATACACAGAAAAACAAGGGGTGGGGGTGTGCAGAAGAAAGACCACATGGAGACACAGCAAGATGGCGGCCATCTGTAAGACCAAGAGTGAGACCTTAAGAATCCCAACCTGCCAACACTTTGATCTTGGACTTCTAGCCTCTAAACTGAAAAATAAAGTTCTGTTGTTTAGTCACTCAGACTGGGATTTTGTTACGGCAGCCCTAGCAGACCAATGCAGGAGTCAGGGAAGGCCTCTATGAGGAGGTGGCACCTGCACTGAGTCCTAAGAAGTTTCTGGGCAGAGGAAGCAGTATGCACAAAGGTCCTGTGAAGGAAAAGAACTCAATGTGCTCAGGAAAACAAGAGAAGACATGCAAGGCCAAGGCCCAAGGACAGCAGGTCACGAAGGTGGGGACACAGGGGCAACATTCACACGGCTGGGGAGGAAACTGGCAGGAGAGTGTTAATCAGAGAGGGGACATGGCTCAACTGCCATTTTAGGAGGCAGCCTCTGGCTGTGTCTAATGGAGTAGAAGGAAATAAAAGTGGAAAGGAGAAGACCTGAGAGGGGAATGCCCAGGTGAGAGGTGGTGGCCGTGGAGATGGGGAGAGGTGGATGGAGTTAAGAGACGTCCTAGAGATGGACAAGGCAGGACTGATGCAGGACTGTGTGTGTATGGAGTGGGGGCTTATGCCCTGAGCAAAGAGATAGATGGTGATGCCTTTTATGAGGCAGGATGGGGTGGGGACAGATGGTCTTCTCAGGCAACTCTGGGGTAGGTGCCTGGGAATGTCAGGGAAAACAGTGCTATGATCCCACACTGGTGTTAGTGGAAGACCATCATCTCTTGCTTGTCTTTTGGATGTGAAATTAGAGACTTTCGTCAGATGTCACGTGGGCAGTTAGAACCTTGAGTCTCGAACACATGGGAAGTGTGTGGGCTTAAGACATAAATTTGGGAGTCACATGGTATTAAACAATACTAAGGGAATGGATGAGCTCACCTACAGAGAGGGCTCAGAAAGAAAAATGGCCCAGGCTCGGTGCCCGTAGCTCAGGGGTTAGGCCACTGGCCACATACACTAGGGCTGGTGGGTTCACATCTGGCCCTGGGCCTGCTAAACGACGACGATGACAACAACAAAAATAGCCGGGTGTTGTGGCAGGCACCTGTAGTTCCAGCTACTTGGGAGGTTAAGGCAAGTGACTCGCTTAAGCCCAGGAGTTTGAGGTTGCTGTGAGCTGTGATGTCACAGCACTCTATCAAGGGTGACAGAGTGAGACTCTGTCTCAAAAAAAAAAAGAGAAAGAAAAATGGCCCAGGACCAGCCCCGAGGAACAGAGGAGGAATCTGCAAAGAAGACTGAGAAGAGTGGGGGAGAACCAGAAGAGCATGGTGCCCTGGGAGCAAGAGGTCTCAGGGAGCAAGAGGTCTCAGGAAGCATTCCCAGAGAGTGGTGACTGTCAATTTTGCTGAGGGACAGAGTACAACAAGGCAGCAAAGAGATTCCTGGATTTGACAACATGGAAGTCACTGGAATTCACAGAGGATAAACATGGCAGAGCCAGCCAGCAAGCATGCCCCTTCCCCCACTGCTGAGGAAGCTGTGGCTCCTGCGCCCAGCTCCCCGCTCTTCCCAGAGAGATTACAGTTCCAGCTCCATCATTTCCTAGGCAGGTGACCCTGGACAAGTTAGTTCCTTCCTTTGAACTGTTGTTTCCTTATCTGTAAAATGAAGACAGTAAATTCCACTTCCTAGGAATTATTTGGGGGAACTGATCAAAGTACTGTGCAAATGGCAATGAGAATAATATGATTTGTTGGAATGTTCTTTCCCAGTGAGCTATGATCATCATCTGCCTGTTTCTGTGTCCCCTGCTACTCCCAATGTGACCATCACCTTTGACTTGGCTGTTAAATTGGCACCTAACAGTGACTATTCTTGCTGTCTGCCAGCCCACAATCACCTCCCTGATTGAAGCCCTCCAGTGGTGGTCATGGGTGACAGGTGCTGCTTCCTTCCCCATTGTCAACTCACAGCCTCTCCTCTCCCTCACTGGCCTTCTTTCAGTTCAACTGTGCCAGGGCACCTTGCCCCTTCCTGCTGCGGGGCCTTCACACAGGCTGTTCTGTGTGGTGATCAACCTTGACAAGAGTATGTCTGATGGAGTGGGCAGCACCTTTCCTTCTTCCTCTCCTAGTTTTCTCCTCTTCAGCTCTTAACATTACTTCTTTAGGGAAGGCTTCCCTGATGCTGCCGGAACAGGTCAGTCCTCCTAACCCCCAAATCTAGGCCTTACCATAACCTGTAATCTTCCTCTAGACAACAGCCCTTCTTTGTAATTTTGTTTTGCTTTGTTTTTCTTTTTTGTAATTTTGTATTTCTTGAAAGAATTACTTAATGTTTTTGCTCCCTACTGAGTAACCTGAGAGCAAGGATTTTGACTGTATCTATAAGGCAGATATTACCTCATTACGCCTCAACAAAGATCCTGGAAGGCAGGCAATGGCATCCTTTAAGAGACATGGAAACTGAGTCCTTTGGAAAAAGAACCAGGTCCGCGGCTAGGAAGCGCAGGAGCCTGATGCAGTGAGGGCTGCCTCTTCCTGAAGTTCATATTTGGTCAGTTATACTATGCTGGGCCCATGTGATAACTCTCTTCTCTGTCATGTCACCCTTTTGCTGGGGGCTGGCAGCAGTCCACTTACCCAGAATTCAGGAAATAAAACACACAGAGCTTCTCTGGCAGGGTCTCTGACAGCCTCTGCGCGTAATCCACGATGTTGTCATGCAGGTATCTGCTGTTGGTGTTGAGCACCTGGTTCTGTTCATGTGCTGCTTGGACCACGAGAGGGTGGCAGTGCCCAACTGGAAGAGGGCCACCTCCATCACATGGCTGACTCTGATCAGCCAGTCCAACCAAGACTCCCCCAACTCCAAACTGTAAACCCAGCCAGAGGAGACAGGGAGGGAGGAAGGGAGAGGTAGAAAGGAGAGTCTGAAAATGGGGGGAGGGAGGGAGATGCCAGTTTGGAAAGGGAGATCTGGAAAGGTGCTCCTGAGATTCTGGCAGAACCATATCCAGGAAGCCCATGTCATTAAGAATGACATATCAGGAATTCTGCTTGATAAAGGGATGGGCTGGGAGGTGACTGTCAGTGGGTTTGACTTCACCAGTCAGTGGGAGCCAGAGGTAATGCAGAGCCCCAGAGGCCAAGCATAATAGTGACATGGATTCAGAGCTCACCATGTGCCAGGCACATTCCAAACAAGTTAGGTACATGAAATAACACACTTAATTCTCCAAAACACCTTGAGGTAGGTATCTAGCATTATCACGTCTATTTGACAGATGAACAAATTGAGGTACAGAGAATTAAGCAACTTGTCCAAGACCACAAAGTCACTAAGTGGTTGGGGATCTGAGCCCAAGCAGTCTGGGACTAGAGTCCCAGCTTTGAACCTTTGCTGAGTCATGGCCCCCTTTCCTTCTACCAGCTGTGGCAGCTCCACCCAGATGACGGAGTTCCGACCTCAGTTTCCTTGCCCAGCGCCTGAGACGGTCAGTGAGGTTAAAGCCTGCCATGACACTGACACCACGCTGCATTGTTGTTCATAGCTGGGCTGTTTGCCACCCTCCGAGCACATCATTAGTCCTAAGTGGGACTGGCTCCATAGACCTAGTCTCTTGACTTCCACCTGGTTTAGCATAGCCTCTGGCTTTGAGGTTTCTACATCACAAATAGCAGGCCTGCTGTGCAGGCAGATAATGACTCAACTCAACTGAGCTTCTCCATACTTCTCTGCAACCTCAGGGCCACCCTGGGTCCAGGTTCACAGCTTCAGCCTTCTCCTACCCTGCCAGCCTGAAGTATGATACTGACCGTGAGCCACATTGTTGATGCAATCGATGTATTCTGCCCCCTGTTCATCGTACATGTACTGCCCGTGGCCCCAGACAATCTTAACAGGATCCTCAGGGAAAAAGAGTCTGCAGGAAGAGCTGTGGGACAGGCAAGGAGACAGCCATGTCTGAAAGCCTGAAGGGAGAAGTTCACCTGTTACAGACCTCTCCCACCCCTTCCTAGTTTGTGGAAAGGTCAAAAGCTTGAAGGGGAAGGTGCTGCTTCCTTGCCTCTAGTCTCTCTACTCCCCATGTGGCTGTGAATGAGGAGACAGATGAGGTTAAGAAATTGCTGAAACTTAAAATCATTTCTTAAGCCATTTTATGCCTCTGTGGCCTTGCTCATTTCTGCATGTGCCTGCATCAGGCCCTTGGATCCTGGGAAAGGTGGTTGCCCCAGACCTGCGGGGGTTCTGTAAGGCCGCATTTGCTTGCTGGGATGGGTGGGATGGAAGGCACCCACATTAGGTGGCTGACGCTCAGCCCTAAAGGCTCCTGACCAGCTCCTGACCACTAGGGTCCCGCCCTGAGCTCTGGTGGGAGGCCGCCTCACAGGCCCCCATGGCCCAACCAGGGCCGCTTATGGAGACTTCCTCTAAAGCTGCCCTGAAATGATTACCCCACCCCCAATCTTGCTCTGAACTTTCAGCCCCTTGCCGGTAACTCCCAAGCTAGGCACAGGTCCTGCTGACTGGCCACCACCCTCCCAGGTGCCAGGGCAAAGGGCTTCTGCCGCAGGCAAAGGTTGCCCAGCGAGACTGCGAGAACCGGAAGAGCGGCGCGGGCGGGGTCCTGCGACGCAGCGGGAGCCGAAGGGCGACAGGAGCCTGCGCGAGGGGGAGGCCGCGGAGCCCGACAGCCCCAGCCGCGCGCCGCCCGCTTCCGGGCCCCGGAGTTCTGGCCGGGCCACGCCAGGGCGGGGCTGGGGCTCCGAGGGCTCCGCGCCGAACGCGCGTGCGCCGTGCGTGCGCACCCGACCCCGCCCCGCGCTGCTGCCACCGGTGTACCTGAGCAGCCGCCGCCGCAGGGCCAGAGTGTCGGCTTTCCCGCGTCGTTGCGCTGCCATGGTGCCGCCGCTCGTGGGTACTGACTCGCCGCGCAGAGACACGGCCGCGCGGGTTAGGCCACAAGCCCCGCCCTAGGCCCGCCCCGGCCTAGATCGCGATTTAGGCCGCCCGCTTGCGCTTCGGGCCCCGCCCCACCGGGCCCATTTGCTTGGTTCATTTGTTCATTCGGCAAACGAGCCTGGCAGCCTGCCAGCTTCAGAGCGCAACTTGGCAGTCGCACGCAGGAGCTGGGTTTGTGTTCGCCTTGCCGAGGGCTCCCCCGGCGTTGGTGCCAGGAAGCATCTCACCCCACCAGGCCTCTCTGGTTTTTCTTCTAGGGAATGGTCCCCAGGTAACCTCGCCGCTGTTCCCGGCACCGAAGCGCGTTTCTGAACTCCCACAGGCTTTGCCTGCTGGGGCTGGCTAAGGAGATCACCGCAGGCTCGACCTTAAGGCACCAGGGTTTCTCCTAGAATCCAGGCAGGGTGAAAATGAGATATCAATGCTAAGGAAATCACGTAGTGTTTAGGCAAGAAAAGAGTTGGGAAGACTCCTGAGCCCTATTTGCACATGTCCGGAACTTTGAGGCCCAGAAAAGGAAAGGGCTTTTCTGCCAGACAGAGCAAGTCTACGGCAGAGACGGGACTCCCAACGGATGACTGCTTGACTTCAGCCCAGGAAGTGAGGAGAAAAGACCTCCAAGGAGCTAGGAGCTGGGGTATCAGAGAGACACCCCTGGGGTGGGACACTGGGACTTTCTGGCCTGATGAATGCTAGAGCAAGAGCCTGGGGCTGCTGGCAGCAAGGGGTGGGACTAGGGGGAGAGAAGTTCCTGCTTGTCTTTCTACCTCCTTAGGATTCCCAGGCCTCCTTGGCTCTCTCATCGCTGATTTCTTCAATAAAATTGCAAAATGCTTAAGCATTTATTAAAGAACATTCGGAGTTTCTTAATTTTTTTTTATTGTGGTAAAATACATATGACAGAATTTACCATTTTAGCCATATTTAAGTATACAATTCAGCGGCAAAAGTACATTCACATGATGCGACCATCCATGCAGCACAGAACTTTTTCATCTTCCTGGCCCGAGTGGAATTTCAGTTGTAAAGCTGAACTGAACCTTTAGATGATTGTTGAAAACATTGCTCCCAAATTAACAGAGAGGTTAATTGCTTAATTGCTTGTGGCTTTCTTTTTTCTTTTTGGTAGAGGAAGAGTCTCACTTTATCGCCCTCGGTAGAGTGCCGTGGCGTCACACAGCTCACAGCAACCTCCAACTCCTGGGCTTAGGCGATTCTCTTGCCTAAGCCTCCCCCAAGTAGCTGGGACTACAGGCGCCCACCACAACGCCCGGCTATTTTTCTGTTTTGCAGTTCAGCAGAGGCCGGGTTTGAACCTGCTACCTTTGGTATATGGGACTGGCGCCCTACTCGATTAGCCAAGGGATTGTGGATTTCTTTTCTGAGGATCAATGTCACACAGATCCTGTGTGTGGGATGGTGGTTACCTTCTCAGTGTGTTGGCTTCTCTGTGGTGAAGAGACCCAGGGTGCTTCTGTGCTCTGTGGTCCAGCTTTAATGTAACAATGTGACATAGTATGTTGTGGGGTGTGTGTGTATCTGAGAGTCTTGGTTGGGCCCATCTTCACCCCAGTCTGCAAACCAGACTCCAGCCATAGCTGCAGCTCAAGGCTGCTCAGATTATTCATGTTGGCTCAGGGAATTTTCCTGCCTTGGGATAGAGAAGTGGTTCTCAACCTTCCTAATGCCGCAGCCTTTTAATACAGTTTCTGTGGGTTGTGACCCACAGGTTGAGAACCGCTGGGATAGAGGGTGAGAAGGATGTAGCTGGGTCCAGCTAATATCTCACTTGCTCCTGGGATGTCTGGGCTACATAATATAGTTTGAACACAGACCAGGCTGGGCCAAGAATATCTATAGCCGGGAGCAGTCTAACGCCGGGAGGCCTCATCTCCCTACTGCTCAGAAAAGTCCACTCCTGTTGCTCTGCCCCAGGACTCCACTGTCTATGGTTTCCTACCTGGCCTTCAAGACAACACTGGAGGCCAACACTGGAGTGGGAGATGGTTGGAGGGCTGAGCCAAGATTTGAACCCAGGGCACAGTGTTTGGGGGAGGGGGTGGCACTGGCATTGTTTTTGAGTGGATTCATTATTGGGTAGGACTGTCCTATGCATATTAGATGTTTGATGTTCCTCACCCCATCTACTGAATGCCAGGAGTGTTCCCTAATTGTGACAACCCAAGTGTCTTGTGCATTTCTAGCAATCTGGGTAAACCTACTTTTGTTAGACTTCAGATTCATCTGTAAAAGTGGCTAGTTATCTCTATGACTAGTTCAGCTGTCATGGCACACAGGAGGGCCCAATTTCTCTCTTCCTGTTTTTATTTTTAGACAGAGTCTTACTTTGTCACCCTCCGTAGAGTGCAGTAGCATCATAGCTCACAGCAACCTCAAACTCTCGGGCTTAGGCGATTCTCTTGCCTCAGCCTTCCACGTAGCTGGGACTATAGGCACCTGCCACAATGCCTGGCTATTTTTAGAGACGGGGTCTTGCTTGCTATGGATGGTCTCAAACCTGTGAGCTTGGGCGGTGCCTGTGGCTAACTAAGTAGGGCGCCAGCCCCATATGCTGAAGGTGGCAGGTTCAGGCCTCGGCCAAAAACTGCAAAACAGAAAAATAGCTGGGCATTGTAGCAGGCGCCTGTAGTCCCAGCTACTCGGGAGGCTGAGGCAAGAGAATTGGTTAAGCCCAGGAGTTGGAGGTTGCTGTGAGCTGTGTGATGCCACAGCACTCTATGGAAGGCAATAAAGTGAGACTCTGTCTCTACAAAAAAAAAAAAAACAAAAAACCTGTGAGCTCAGGCAATCCACCCACCTCGGCTTCCCAAGTGCTGGGATTATAGGCATGCAATTTCTCTCTTCTTGAAGGGGGTAGTTTGAGGTTGAGCTACCCTTTTTGGCTGGAGACCTGAGGCCCACCTGGTCCTTGAGGCTTAGCTATGAGGTGGGTGCCTACCCAGTGTGTCAGGTGGACCTTGAACAAATCGCTGACTCTTTGTCTCTCTGTCCTCATCTCAGGCTCTTTTGAGGACTCATCAGTCTCTAAATTTTAAAATTTGCAGTTGAAATGTTTGCAGGCCTGAGGATACCAGGTAGGATGCCCAAAGGAGCAGGACAAGGATCTCTGAGATGACTGAGGAAGGGGGGACATGTGGCTTATATCCCCTTGAGGATCTATCTGAGAGTCATCCAGCATCATGGGGCTCCATTATCAGGTTCCATGTCCTGCCAAACCATTTTGGAAAGACAAATTAGAGAACATCCAAGATCTGTTCACTGGGTCAAGCCCGACACTACATTCTGGCTGTGCATCCCTGGGGCAGGGAATACCCACTGTGAGCCTCAGTTTTCCCCTTTGTAGAAAGGAAATAGTGACACCTGTCATATAGGCCCTATCCTTCACAGGGCTGGTATGAGGAGATTAGGTGGGGTTCCTGGATGGAGGGGGGAGGGAATTGCAGACTGTAGGGACCATAGACTTGTGAGGTTATGCTGGCCCTCTACAGGAGGTATTGACACAGTGGTCTTCATCAGTCATCACAGCCCCACTATGTTTCTCTTCCTTTTTCTACTACTGGCTTCCCTGGTGACCCAATTGGCCAAGCAACATGGCCTGCCAATTATTGCCAGCTGCTAGGGAGACAGAGGAAGGGCTTGATGTATTCCTCCTACCTTAGCCAGGGTGTGGCTGAGTGTCTTCTGCTTAGCAAAGGGGTCACGTACAGAGGTCCGGGTGGGGAACTACACTTACTGTGGCCCTCCTTAGGCCTCAGTCCTTGGAGACGGAGACATTAAGTGCAATGCATGGTTACTGCCAGTGCCACCATAACTACAAGCCCCTTCTTGTCTATACCACCCTGGATGTGCTTGGTTTTATCATTGTGAAATGGGTCCATCTCTTAGGGTTATAAGGACCAGTTGTGATGGGACATGTGGAAATGCTTTGCAAGCTGTGACCCTTGCTTGGTCTTGGAGTCGGGAGGAGAGGAAAAAATCAGAGTCGGGCATTTCTGGGTGATGTCCTTCACATATTTTGTGCAGTTGACCCTCACTGAACCACAGTCTGAGGGGTAAGTACTGCCAACCCATTCCACAGATGAGGTGGCACATTGCATCTTCCAAGATGGCTACAGCAAGATCTACTATTCCACATTTCTCCTTAAAATGTGATGCTGACACTTTTCCTGTTCAGAGGTAGGGTCTCTCTCTCCCCTTTAATCTGGCAGAAAATGACACTAGGTGACTTCTGAGGCTTGACCATAATAGGTGCCATAGCTTGTGCCTGGTTCACCTGGGATATTCAGCCTTAGAATCCAGCCACCATTCTGTGAGGAAGCCCAGGCCATGTGACAAGGCCACAGGTAGTTGTTCTAGCCATCTGAGGCCCCAGCTACCAAACAACATACATGGGAGAACTTAAATCCATTAACCCCCAAATCTGTAATAAACAGAAATTATCATTGTTTTAGATGAAAAGTTTTGGGATGATTTGTTACAGTCTGGTAATCATCACAAAGGAGCCCCTGGGGGCTTAGTGACATGAAGTGACGGGCCAGAGGGTTCAGCTGCTATATGTCCTTGAATCTGCATCTTCCTAACTTCAAATCCTGAACTACCTCCTCTGGTTTCTGGGATGGCTCTGATGCAGGGAGAGCTTCCTTCTCTCTCTCTATCCAGCCATGGCCAGAATGAAAACCTTAGCAGAGACGCTGCAGTGGCAATCCACAAGGACAGGCACACCCAGATACACGTTTGTGGTTTATTACACACAGCAATATCCATCAACGCAGAAATGGCAGGCAAGTAGCTGGACAGAGATGGTTGCTGGGAGTGCTTTCTAGAGGTGGAGAAGCCTCTTGTCACAGCATAGGTGGCTCTGGTCGCAACCCCCTGCTTAGGCCACCTGGGAACCAGCCTGAGGTTCACTTGGTCTGTAGGACTCACCAGGAGGACCATTTTTGCAGACTGACCAGAGTTCTGGGAGGGAGACTTGGGGCCAGTGAGACCCAAACTCTGAGCTGGAGGCCAGCCTATCGGGCCAGGTAAGGTCCCATCCTGTCTCTGCTCAGGGTGATGTGGATACAGAGATGGGAATTAGCAGCCAATCCAGACTGGGACCCTCTGTTCCTGACACTTGGGGACCACTGCAGCTGGGTACACATTGGAGCAATCACAGAGCTTGACCACTACTCCTGGCCAGAGGATGTGTGTTCTCATGGCAGGGTGGCTTCCTGAGGCCTGCTGAATGTGGCAGGAGCTGGACCCTCCGTGATGCTATCTTGTGACTGTCTCCTGGGTCCAGCTGCAAGTGCTTGGTGGGAGTCTTGTCTAGGGGGACCAGAGGGCATGGGCAGCTGGTTGCAGCTGGGTCCAAGCCCTGGACCTTCTTGGCTGGAGTGTGTTCCAGAAGCTCCAGAGCTTCAAGGGGTGGCTCTTGCAGGGCAGTGCCACAGCTGTGAGTCCCTCCACTAATCAGCTCTCTGAAGGCCCAACCCGGGGTCTTTCCAGCCTCATCTGAGCAGGTGCTTTCACCCTTGTCTCCTTCCTGAGAAAGCCAAGTCCCGTGGGTGTCCCTCAGGTGCACGATTGCCCCAGATCAGCCTGTCCACTTTCCTGCAGCTTCACGTGCTGATTCTGGGGCTGGGTAGGCACGCTCTCAAATGTTAAAAGGCCACAGGTGGCACATCCCGTGAAAAAAGATCAATATATTACTGTTTTGTTTTTATAAAAATTAAAAATGTCCACGCCGATCTGTACAGGTGTGAGCTGCATTGGAGGTTCACTGGAAAAGGAGGAGAGACTGAAGGTGATGGGGGGCCCAAGAGGTCCGGAGGTCTCGCTCCCATCTGGGCCACTCTGCTCCAGCAGCCCCTATCTGCTCATTTCCTCAACTCAACCCCTGCTGCCCCTCCATCACCATTCCCTCTCAGCAGGGCTATTTGGACAAAATCCCAGGAGGCACTGATGGCTTTACACCAGCTTGGGCAGGTGTCAACTGAGTTCGGTGTGGCCAAGAAGTGGGTTACAGACAGATCACCCAGGAACTCAGGCCCAGGCTTCAGCCACAAGATGGGAGAGTCAAAATCAGGGTCAAGAAAAGAAAACCTGGCCAGGGATGGTAGCTCATGCCTGTGATACTAGCACTCTGGAAGGCTGAGGCAGGAGGATCACCTTAGCTCAGGAGTTTGAGACCAGCCTGAGCAAGAGCGAGACCCTGTCTCTGCTAGAAAAAGAAAAATTAACTGGGTGTTGTGACGGGCACCTGTGGTCCCAGCTACTTGGGAGGCTGAGGCAGGAGGATGACTTGAACCCAGGAGTTTGAGATTGCTGTGAGCTAGGCTGACACTCTAGCCTGGGCAACAAAGTGAGACTCTGTCTTCGGCTCGGCACCTGTGGCTCAAGCGGCTAAGGTGCCAGCCACATACACCAGAGCTGGTGGGTTCAAATCCAGCCCTGGCCCGCCAAACAACAATGACATCTGCAACCAAAAAATAGCCGGGCTTTGTGGTGGGTGCCTATAGTCCCAGCTACTTGGGAGGCAGAGGCAAGAGACTAGCTTGAGCCCAGGAATTGGAGGTTGCTGTGAGCTGTGATGCCATAGCACTCTACCCAGGGTGACAGCTTGAGCCTCTGTCTCAAAAAAAAAGAAGAAGGGGCCAGGCATGAGGTGGCTCACACCTGTAAGCCTCGCACTCTGGGAGGCTAAGGCTGGTGCATTGCCTGAGCTCACAGGTTCGAGACCAGCCTGAGCAAGAGCAAGACTCCGTCTCTAAAAATAGCTGGGCATTGTAGCAGGTGCCTGTAGTCCCAGCTACTCGGGAGGCTGAGGCAAGAGAATGGCTTGAGCCCAAGAGTTTGAGGTTGCTGTGAGCTATGACCCCACAGCACTCTACCAGGGTGACAAAGTAAGACTCTGTCTCAAAAAATAAGTAAATAAAGTAAAAAAGAAAAAAAAAAAAAGATGTAGGAAGGTGTTGCAGACACCCAGAACTCTGAGTGAGCCCTTCCACCCCCATGTTCTCCCCACTCCCCTGAGCCTGACTGAGAGACTCTTTTCTTCAAGGTACCTTATGCCAGCAGCCAGGCACCGGCAGCCCGTCGGGGCCCTGGAAAGAAAAAGGTTTCAATGGCGGGGACTGGTGTCTGGCCAGCTCCCTACATGTCACATACCCCTCCTCTGGTCTGTGGGGAGATGCAGTCCAGGAAATGCCACATCTGTCCACCCAGGCAGCAGAGTCATTGGTAATGATGGCCTCTCACTGATTTTGTCCTGAGCGCAGCCCCCTGTGTGCTTTGTTGGGCCCCCTGGGCAGTGTGCAGAAACAGAGAACACTAGAAAAGAATAGGTGCTATGCCAGACACTTACTAGCCAGGAGGGGGCCCTGGCCTGGGTTGTGTGGCCTCCTGCCTGGCGGCAGTGCCAGTGGCTTGGACCCCTCACCCTGGGGACCTGAGAGCTTTCAGGCTTTGGGCAGTAATGCCTCCAAGAGGTGTATCCCACACTGCCTGCTCTACCCCTGTGATGGGATCTGAGCAGAGGACAGGGCAGGCTTAGGTTATCAGGGTGGAAATGAGCATGGGGGTGGGGCTGTCGGGCAGCATTGGCCACGCCCACTCAAGCAATGCAACACAAGCAGGGGCAGGCTTCTGCAGGCAGCCTGGAGGGTGGGGAAACTAGAAAGGGACAGACTAGCCCATCAGCCTGGGGCCTTGGGAGACCTGGGGCAGGAAACATTTCATGCTGTTCCTAAGCACAGACACAGACACGGGCCTCAGATACACAGAGCACACTCCCTGGAACATCCCCATATGTGTGCTGGGGCACAGGCTGGGGACCAAAGGGAAGGGATGGAGGAGGGCAGAATGGGGAGGAAGGCTGGAGGCAGGGAGGGCAGGGGCAGAGCAGAGGCCACCCAGAAGGCCTCACAGCACACAGCAGGCCAGACAGCCTACCGCAGGGCAGGGCCCAGTGCCCCTTGCCGGGCTGCGCCAGCCTGGAGGCCCTCGCTGGCCCCTGCATGTAGGATTCTCCTGTTTCAAAGGAGACAACGGTTTACTGACTTAGAGGGAGGTCTTGGCCCAGGTCCTGGAGCTCTGGGGCTGGGCTAACCTGCCCTGCTGCCCACGCTGCTCTCCAGGGTTTTTTTCTCATTTACTTCTTAAAACCTGTGGAGGAGGGGTTCCCATGCCACTGCACGGATGAGGAAACTGAGGAACAGTGGGCTAATAGGACTCATTGGGAGCAACTGGGCAGGGTCCCTGGCCCTGACGCCCTCCAGAGGGTGAGGGCAGTTTGCTCATGTTGCAGCTGGAGTCCCCTCTCCCTGGGCCCCCAGCCAGGGTGGCCAGGTACGGACATCTGGCCAGTTTTAGTATGAAAACCCAGCGGTTTTGCTTTTTTCTTCGCTGACTCCACTGGGAGAACATGACGTGTAAACCCTCCCTGACTTCTAGAAAAAGGAGCTGAAGTTTGATTGCTCCAGGCTCTGGCTCTGGTGGGCTACAGAGGGCTCCCAGGAGAGGACAGCAGGAAGGGCCCCAGAACAGAGGTGGGGATATGGGGAAGGGCCTGGGGCTTCCCCAGCCAAAAGAAAGGCTCTCTTGGGAAGTGGGGAAGAAAAGAAGGGACATATCCAGAGAGGTCAGTGGGTCCCACCCCTCCATGGTGGGGATGCTGATTTCCAGCCCTGCCTCTCAAGCACAGAGGGGGTTGGACCCAGACTATGGACCCGGGAAACAAGGATGACAGGCCAGGCACTCACTGTCCCTGTACCCAGCAGCTTGCCTATGCCAACTGGACTTTCCTCCCTAGGGCCTAGCACCATCTTGGGTGCCCCTGACATTAAAATTCCAAGGAAAGCCAGCTCCCAGTCTGGACTAGCCCCTCTCCACACCCCACCCAAGAAGTCTAAGGAAGGGTCCCCACTCAAGCCAGACCTGCCCTGGGGCTGAGTAATAACCAAATAATAAGGGGCAGTGACACTGCCCCTGGCCAGGCCTCCCTCTGGGTCCCTGAACCATGTCTATGGTGGGCAGTCAGGTCCAGAGCCAGAGGAGCCAGGATGATGGTGGCAGCAGCAGTGGCCCTGGCAGTGTGGGTGTGCTGGTGCAGGGCCAGTGGGGCCTGAGTCTTGCAGCTGAGCTCTGAGGACAGGGAAAATGTTGGCCTGACCCTGGCCTGGGGTGGGGCCGCCATCCAGCTCCAACACATACCACAGGACACGGCTGGTCCAGGCCTGGCGGTCCCGGCTCGCCCTTCTGGCCCTTCACTCCTTTACGGCCGGGGACCCCTCGTTCTCCCTGCATTAAGAGGAGAGATGGTCGTATGACCTCTCCAATACTTCAACACCTGTGCAAGCCACCTGGCCCTGATGTTTCAGTGTAAGCCTCCCCCCACCTCCTCCCTGTGCAACCCGCTTCTCCCCACCTGCTTCCTCCCCCCATCCCCGCTCCTGTCCCCTCTCCCTGCCTCCTGTCCTCCTGGCCCTACCTTCTCTCCACGCTCGCTCCGGTCACCTTTTTCACCTCGGGGTCCAGGGAAACCCTGACAAAATGATTCGAGGTTAAGGCTGAACATGAGGTTGGAGATTTGCCCCTCTGTTATCTGCTTGTCCCCTGCTTCTCTCCCATTCATCCCACCTCCTCCCTCCATGCATTTTTGTGGTATAAGCTGGCCTGGCCCTAACTACTAGGTGACACGTGCTGGGTACCAGGTCGATATAGAGAAGAGCATACAATTGGGACACCAGCTCCGTTCCCTTCTAAGTAGACCACCCTCAGTGTCTGGATGGGAGCCCTTAGGCAGAGCTGCTAGCAAGGAGCTTCCTTTCCCATCACAGTCAGATCCCGCTGCACAGGCGTAGGCTTGGCTGGGCACAGAGACCCTAGAAACCCATGCAAGTTAGTTATATCACCATCTTTGACAGAATGAGTAATAGTGACCTCTATTCTGTGCCCTTGCCTCAATTTGTTGTCACTCATCTATCTCTCCATTCATCCAACCATCTGTCCAGCATCCACTAGGAACTAGGCTGGACACTGGGGACAGAGAAAGGGGTTTGACATATTCACTCCTTCATCTAACAGGGCAGGCAAGAGAGCTGATGGTAGTCAATGCTCATCATCGTGACAGTAGCATGGAACACAGGTGACAGGGTGGTGGAGGGAACTAGAGTTTCAGGGCTAGAGTTTCAAAGGGAGCTTGCTTCTGATCAGAGGAGGGTCCCTATTTCAGCTGGGCCTAGTGGGGCTGAGGAGGGTCCCAGGGTTTGCCAGGCAGAGCAGGTGGGCATGACTTTGTGACAGCACTCTGAGCTTGTGGCTTCCTAGCAGGTAGCTGTGGCCATATTCGTGGGTCTCTTTAGTTCAACTCCCAGCCGCATCCTGAACTGGATTCAGGCTTGTCTTCTCCTGTCTCTTCTCAGTAATGGAATGAACACAGCCCTCCACATCAGAAACCCTCTTCCTTTTCCTTGTCCACAGTTGCTCTTGAAGGCAACATTCTCTTTTTAAAGTCAAGATGCAGTCCTGCATCTGTTGCTGTGTCCCTCGAAATAGCTACTGATTTTCCTGGGATCCACCTCCCTTCTCATAATCCACTGGCTCCACCTCCAGGGCTGAGCATGTGATCAGGCCTTGCATTCCTGTGGCCAAGGGATGGTTTAGTGTTGACCTATGTGGGGCCAATAAGTCTATGAGACTTTCTCTAGAATGCTTGAGTGAGGCAAATATTCTTTCTTCTGGGTTTGGGCCTGGGAGGATGCAAGTTTGGAGCTACTGGCTTCACCTCACTACCACATGGAGCTTGGGAATGATTGTCACCAAGGAAAGCACAGACACAAGATCCATATGTTGAACCTCTGTACTTTTCAGTTCTAAGTAATTTTAGGCCAGTTTAATTTCTACCTATGTAACCAAAAGAGACTTGATACATTCAACGTTGGGCTAACACTTCCCTTTCTTTCCTTTTCATTATACTGCTCTAGCCTTATCATGTGTCACCGCGATATTTCAATAGGCTCTTAACTGAAATCCCCAATGCCTTGCTACAAAGCATCATCCATCCATCATCCCTTCATCCATCCATCCTTCCTTCCATCTATCCATTATCCATCCATCCACCATTCATTAGCCATCCATCCATCCATCAATCCTCCATCCATAAAGCTTCCATAAAGCACCAACCGTGGGCTGTGCACTGCACTTGGCACTGCGAACACAGTGGGAATAAGGAACGTTTCAGTCCCAGCCCTGGGAAGGCGAGTCACGCTTGAACTAGGTTCAAGGTTATGAACTAGGTTCAAGGTTATGTATAAGAGCAGAAGATACACACAGGAGGTACCAGAGCACTAAAAGTTGAGACACTTACATCTAGTCCTGGCTCCCCAGGTCTTCCCTGAGGAGAGACACAGAGGGGTGAGAGGTGCTGGAGGGGGGATACTGGGAGCAGAGCTGTGGGGAAGTTCAACCCTGTGGGATGGCCAAAGACCCGGGGGCAAGGAGACCCACGCACCATGCAGGCACAGAGGACAGGGCAGACGTCGCACCCACAGAGCCTGAACTCTGGCCCTGTGAGGTGCAGGCACCCCATGAGGTACAGGCTTGAGCACCCAGACCTGAGCGACACTGTGGACATGTGGCCATAGTTGGGGAGGGGGTTCGAGTAAGGTGGGTACCTTCTCTCCTTTGGTTCCTGGCAGCCCAATAAGGCCCGGTGGGCCAACAGGCCCCTGGACAGAAAAGGACTGGGTCAAAAGGCAAGCCAGTTACAGGAGTAAACCTCTAGGGACAAATAAGGTGGTGACACTCACAGGCAGGCCGCTGGGGCCTCTCTCACCCGATGTGCCCTTTTCCCCTTTTGCTCCGTCTGAGCCCTGGAAGCAAAGGGTGAAATTAGGGGGAGGGGGTTGGACAGGACAGGCTTAGGGCCTGCATGGGAGCTGGTGTGCATGGCAGAGGGAGAGATCCTGGCTCCCACGGCCTGGGCCCAGCTCCCTCCGTGGTGAGGATGATCAGAATGAAGTATGGGCATGCACACTTCACCTCCCCAAACTCTGGCTCCCTCAGTAATCATGGAAGGTGGTTGTGGTCACCCCATTGCACCAATGAGGAAAGTAAGTGTAGAGAGGGACAGGGACGGGGTCCCCACACAACCGAGAAGGGAGTGGTAGGGTGGAGTACCAATCAGGTTCTGAGCTCTAACCTCGGAGCTGTCCCTGACAACACCTGCCTCTTCTAAATACTGGGAGGCCTTGGGAGAAAACAAACCCGAAGCAGTGCACCTGCTTGGGACACATGCCCGAGCCCACTCAGGACTGGGATCCCATGACTCAGAGTCCCCCGTCCTGCCTGTAAGCTGGGGGAGCAGAAATATGTTCCTCCTTAGGGTGAGGCCTGGTGCACTGGGGAGCGAGGCCAGATGGCCTCCCTTTCTGCGTCTGCCTCCTTGGGGCAGGGGGCACAGGCAGGCCACACTTGCAGTTTTAATTTAAGGGCAGAGAACATGACATTATGTAATATACAGCAACTCTAAGATGAGACTTCATGTTCAGGCTGTGGGCAGGTGGGAGACAGATGTGCATGGGGGACGTGGTGGGAGAGGCAGAGAAAGGTGGGGAAGGTGAGGAGGTAGTAACGGTGGGAGATGGACCAGAGTAGGAGAGAGACAGACTGGGTCTGAGGCAAAGGGCAAAGTAAAAGAGCCCCAAGTGTGGGTGTGGGCAGCATCAGGCCTGAGGACATCAGGGAGGTTATACTCCTGAGATTTGGGGTATTCAGGCACTGGGGAGACCCAGGGCTAGGGCTCAGGCTGGGTATGGGTCCCTCACTTGGCCCATCAGAAAGGCTTTTGTTGCTGCTCAGGCTGTGAGTCTGAGGTGGGTAGGGAGTTTATACCCACTCACCTTGGGACCCTGAACTCCCTGAAGGCCCTGGAGGAAAGAGGAGAGAACAGATCAGAAAATCTGTCCAGCTGGGTCCAGACCTCAAGGTCAGGTCATGATTGCAGTGGCCACAAAGGATTCAGGCCATTCTCTGGCCCCTGTGACCATGATCTGGGCGCTGGCCTTTTTGCTGGACATGCTGCGCTACCCTCATGAGGACACTTGTCCTCCCCTGGATCATGGCTCTGGGGCCTGGGTCCCCCACCCTCTTGGTATCCTGGTTGCTTCAAGCCACCCCATACTTACCATGGGGCCTGGGGCCCCAGGAGGGCCAGGGGGCCCTGGCTCCACTATGATCTGGGCCTAGGAAAGTTCAGAAATGGGGTTAGTCACCCACTGTCCCATCATCCCTCATCCACCCACACTCTCATGCCCATCACACACTGGCTGAGCACTCTCAGGGTACTGGGCTCTAGGTCCTTCCTGCCCCAGGAAGGCACAGCCTGAGGCTCCCTTGTTCCTTTCCCATACTGCCCTGGGCTTTGGGGGAAAAGGCCAGGTGGCTTTTCTCTCTTTTTTGAGACAGAGTCTCACTATGTTGCCCATGGTAGAGTGCCATGGCATCATAGCTCACAGCAGCCTCAAACTCTTGGGCTTAAGAGATTCTTTTGTCTCAGCATCCAAGTAGCTGGGACTACAGGTGCCTGCCACAATGCCAGGCTATTTTTTTTTGTTGCAGTTGTCATTATTGTTTTAGCTGGCCTGGGCCGGGTTCGAACCCGCCTGCCTCAGTGTGTGTGGCCAGTGTCCTATCCACTGAACTACAGGTTCCAAGCCCTAGGTGGCTTGAGCCCCACTCAGCCTGGGCTGGGTGCTTAGGGGAAGCCCTGACCCCCTTACCAGGCTCTCCTGTAGGCTGTCAGATGCTGACTCTCCCTTCTCCCCTTTGGGGCCATCGGCACCCTGCAGGACAAGATGTTCCATGAACCATTTCTGTCCAGTACCAATGTCACACCCGTGGCTCTCGGCTTCTTCCCTTCCCTTCTCTGCCCTTCCCCATACAACTTCATGCAGCAGTGATAAGCTGGACTTGACAGCTGAAACAAATTGGCCTTAAACCAGAGTAACGCGCCCCAGTGGTGAGCACAGTGGGTCAATACACACTGCTTTCCTGTGGTGCAGGGGGCGACCAGGGGCTCTGAAGCGAAGACCCTACTTCACACCTGAGCACCACCTCCCAAAGAGTAATCCTCAGGAAGTGACAGTGGTTGAGACATGGTGAATCCCAATGGCTGCAGACAACCTGGTATCTCTTCCAGGCTGGCCACACGAGCAACAATAAAAATGACTATGATGACAACAGTGAGTATCTACTGAGTGCCAGCCACCACGCTCAGCCCTGTCCATACGTTTCCTCCTTGGGGTGGAAAGTTATCATCCCCTCTTAGAGGTGAGGAAACCTCGCCAAGGAGTCCAGACTTAGGATGGACTGGATGCAACATGGGCCGCTTAGGGGAAAGCGGGTAGTATAACCACCCTGCCAACTCACACTTGCCAGGCCGCGCCTTCCATTTCATCTTCTTTTTTTTTTTTTTGTAGAGACAGAGTTTCACTTTATTGCCCTTGGTAGAGTGCTGTGGCGTCACACAGCTCATAGCAACCTCCAACTCCTGGGCTTAGGTGATTCTCTTGCCTCAGTCTCCCAAGTAGCTGGGACTACAGGCGCCCGCCACAATGCCCGGCTATTTTTTGGTTGCAGTTTGGCCGGGGCCGGGTTTGAACCCACCACCCTCTGTATATGGGGCTGGTGCCCTACTGAGCCACAGGCGCCACCCCTTCCATTTCATCTTTAGGGAGGCCTCTTGAGGAAGGGGAAAGTCCTTTTACAGATGAGGACTGGAAGCTCAGAGAGAGTCAGGGCAGCTTGGCTAAGAGCCCAGAGTGGCCCCAGGCTGGGTGCTGAGGCCAGAGGGCTGTGCTTAGGCACGTCCGGCCCTTCTATGCCTCCCTGCTTCCTCATGGCCCCCAGCAGCTGCCCATTCACCTTGGGACTGCCACATGGGCCATGTAAAGTGTGGCCCAGCCCAGACACGTACCGGGAGGCCAGACAAGCCCATCTCGCCTGCTTCCCCTTTGAGTCCAACTGGCCCAGGTTCTCCTGGGTCTCCTTTTGGTCCTCTGGGACCCTGAAAACCATAAGAACAAGGGATCAGTGGGGCTCAGCAGGCATCTTCTCCACCCCATACTGGCAGATGAGCGATTATTCCAGGCCAGACCCCACTTCCTCTTTGTGGGTCCCTACCTCCAGCTCAGGTGGCCTATGAGCCTCAGCAGAGTGCTGGGGGGTGGCTGGATGGAGACAGGGAGGGGACAGGGGGCTCCTGTCTCATTGCATGCTGGGGTTCAAGCGGTTGGGGTGGGGGTATACGGGGCAGGGCATATGGGCCTGGAGCTGCCACCTTAGGGGTGCTTGGGGGGTCAACTCTGTGCTCATAATTCAGGAGCCTGTGGAGGGATCTCCTGACCCCACAGACCCTTCCAACCACTGCATCTCCATGCAACCACTCATGTAGTGTTCATGATGTGCCACATACTGGGGGCCTGGGAAGCACATGCCCTCGAATAGGAAATGCCCACCCCCCCCCCCCCGCATACTCTCATATCTGAATAGGAGTACACACCGTGCACACACACGTACAGTTACCATGACACGACAGTGGCAGTGATTCAGTCACCTGACATATGTGAATTCTTTGCTCCCCCAGGGCACGCACTGTCCTGAGTGTCTTACATGCACATTTAGCCTCATAACAGCCCTGGCGCCTTGCACTTGCCTAAGAGTGAGAATTTGCCTGAGGCTGGAGGGCAGCCAGCACCTGCGCCCGGCAGCCTGGCTCCAGATGCCATGCTTTATGCCACTATATCCTGTTGTCTCTCTCACACGGTGGCCTCTCCCACACTCTGATGCACATACACGCACATGTACACACACATGGCCCAACACCAGGCACCCGCATCACCAGGGAAATGAAGGGCCCAGAGACCTTCTCTCCATCGATTCCCGGGGCACCAGGCAGTCCAAGCTCGCCCTGGAAGGGAACAGATGCTGAGAGGGGCTATGTCTCCCTCAGCCAGAGAGGAGTTGGTGGTATGAGGACAGGGCTAGGCTACCTGAGCTATGCCACACCTGGGCGGGGGCCCTGCACTTGGACCTCCAGGAAGGAGACCCTGGGTGCTGAGCACTGGGCCAGGTGCCCACTACCCCTCTCTTCCCTCAGCCGCTGAAGGGCAAATTCAGCCTGTGGCTGCGATCTTCAGGCTGAGAAGCTGAGGCTTGCAGGGTTAAGTGACTTGCTCTAGGCCACTGAGCCCAGGAGCAAGTCAGACCTGCCTGACTTCAAAGTTTTAGGCTCTTTCTACTGGGACAAATGGGCAGGCTACAAACATTGGGCAATAGCCACAGAACTGGCTATTTGGCTGAGTTTTCAGTTTAAGCACCTGAGTGAGATCCCCAGGGAAACCTCCCAGAGTAGGTGGGGCCCAAGACAGAGGCATTGCAACTTGTTTCAGAAGGTGAAGAGGTCCTTCCCCGGAGCCCCCCAGGAAGCCAGGTCAGGAGCTCACAGGGCAGTGAGGGCACATGTAGAGAGAAGGACTGGGGCCCTGGAGACAAGGCCTGGGGACCATGTAGCTTCATCTGCACTCACCTTAGCTCCAGGGATCCCTGGTGACCCTGGGGGTCCCTGTGGCCCGGGAGGACCCTGTGCAGGAAAGTTGAACCAGTCAGTGTTAGGCAGGGTCTCCTCCACTGCCTACTCAGCCTCCCCACCCCCAACTTAGGCCAAGTCCCTCACCTACTGCCTTGTCGCCCAGCCCATGGGCCAAGTCCCTGACCAGCTGAGCTACAGCAGGGTTAAGGGACGTTGGAGCCCGCTTCTCCACCAGTTAGGTCAGGCCACACTGTACATGGCTGGATCTGGTCCCTAAGTCTTGGGGAAGGCCAGAAGGCAGACCCTGGCAATAGACAAGATACCAAATGTCCACTGCCACAGGGAGCCCAGGTCCCCAAATAGAGATTTCTTCACAGCACTCCCTGCTCAAGATCCCATGATGGCTCTCTATTGCTTCTAGTTCCCTCTCAAAGCAAACTTAAATCCTCTGCTGGTGTTCAAGGACAAGGCCAAAACTGCATCCCCACGGCCTGAGCCTGCCTTCTCTGTCTGTTCCGGGAGTCGGCCCGGTTTCCTACTATCTGCTGGTCCTGGGGACTTCCTCAGCCTCCCGAGTAGGGCGTGGGGTCTTCAGCCTTTCTAAGTCTGCCTTGATTCCCAGGCTCCTGTCCTGACTCTGTCCTTCCTGCAGGCCCCTCCTGACAAGCTCTAGTCCTCTCGCCCCCCAGCCCCGAGGCTGCTCCCTTCTTGTTGGTATGCGCATTGAGGTGTCCTTGGTTTTCCCTCATGTCCTCCACCCTGCCCACCTTCCTCTGGGCCCAGGCCCAGAGCCTCCCTGCCCAGGATTACCAGGTCTCCTGTATACCTACTTTAGTTCACTTTCTATATCATTCCCCAGCCGGCTTCCCTCAATATGTTTTTATTTTTTTAGCATCATCCCCCTGCTCAAGAACTGACTGTGGCTGTCCACTGCCCAAGGCATCCAGAGTCTACCACCCAACTCCCTGTACCCGGAGAGCTTCTCCCACATGGCCTGCTGGCTGGGACACATCATGCACATGCACGCCCTGGGGACCCCATCACACCACACTACACACCAAGCAGGCCTGGGGTGGGCCACAGTTACTGTTATTATTTCCCTGAGGCCTGTGGAAATAACTGGAATTGAAGCTCTGGTGGGGTCAGGTGCCAATGCCAAGTTTGGTCTCTGATGACCACCTGTCTCCTACTTCATGAGAAACTTCTGGGGTGTGAGCAGTTGGCACCTAACTTCTCTCTATTGGAAGTGGGTCCCAAGTTGGCCAGTGACTGGGAAGGGCTTAGAGGCCACGTATCCCCTGGAGCTGTTGGTCCAGGCTTTGCTATGCTCATCCTTCCCCATAGCATTCATTAGAACACCTAGCCATCAGCCAGTGTTTCCTGGGAAGGTCCTAGGGGACACTGCTGGGAGTAGACACCAGGAAATGTTCTGCCTCTTGTCCTTGAGTGGAGGAGCTTCCCTTTTTGCCTTTGCCTCTGGGGAGCTCAGGGCCACATAGCCACATTCACAGCAGGTCTCTCAGCATCATGTGGGTTTCAGCACAGCATTAATTTCCATATCAGGCACCCAAGAAGTTTTATTTGTTGAGACAAGAGTCTCACTATGTTGCCTAAGATGGTCTTGAACTTCTGACCTCAAGCAATCCTCCTGCCTTGGCTTTTTAAAGTGCTAGGATTGTAGGCTTGAGCCACCATGCCTGGCCAAGTGGAGGCCTTTTACTAAGCTACCCCTGGTCCCTTGTATAAAGAAGTACAGGATTCATACACAAAGTAAGCAATTATTAACATCTAGAGAGCGTCCTGGGAAACTACCTTGAGGGCATCCAAGATTCTGCCGTCATAGTCGATCACCACTGTGTCTCCTTGTTCGCCCTTGAGGCCTGGGGAACCCTAAGGAAGAAGTATTAGAATGTCAGAAAGGACTTATGGGTGGGTAAAGCAGTAGCTGTCTCTGCATTACAGCCAGAGATGGGGTAAATGTTAGAGCCCTCACCCATGCCCACTGTGTGCCAGAGGGTGGCAGAGGAGCATGTCCCTGCCTGGTCTGAGGATGGTTTCGATCTGCCTTCCTGCAGACATTCCAGCCTGCCCCTGAATTCTCAAGGGAAAATGGAAAGTCTAATTTTGATATGAAGTTCTTAGGATTTTTATTTTTTTATTTTATCTTATTTTTTTTTTTTTTTGAGACAGATCCTCAAGCTATTACCCTGGATAGAGTGCTGTGGCATCACAGCTCACAGCAACCTCCAATTCCTGGGCTCAAGCGAGTCTCCTGCCTCCGCCTCCCAAGTAGCTGGGACTACAGGCGCCCCCCGCCACAACGCCTGGCCATTTTTTGGTTGCAGCCATCATTGTTGTTTGGCGGGCCCAGGCTGGATTTAAACCCACCAGCTCAGGAGTACGTGGCTGGCACCTTAGCCCGTTGAGCCACAGGGGCTGAGCCCTTAGGATTTTTAAATGTTAACAAACAAAAACAAACCAAAAAACTCCAGGCTCTCTAAAACACTGCGTAGGCCAATAAAAGACCCGTGAAGGGTGGGGCTGGCTTCCAGTAGGGAAGGCACACACCAGGCACTAATGTTCCATTCATTCCCAGTTACCAGCGCACGTCTGCAGTCACCCATGCTCACACTCACATATGCGCGCACACCCACACATGTATCCACTAGCACTGGCCTGGTCCTTCCCTTCTGAATTTCAGTTCTCCTCCCAGGCTGTTCGATTCCAGTGGTGAGCACTTTGGTTCAGGGCTGGAACCAGCCCCTTGCAAAGGGTGGAGAGACCCAGGCCTGGGGCTTATTTGCCATTTGGTCCAATGTGAAGGCTCCCGTGCTCACTGCCTAATCCAGCCCCCTGACCACCTACACAGCCAGATCCACATTTTGGAGGAGGAAGCCAGCCTGGTAACGGAGCTGAGGATAAGATCCCAGATGTCAACATAAAGGTGTGATGAAGGGTCTGGTCGCAAAGGATCCAGGGCTGGCTGGGGTGACTGTGCTCCTGGTGGTAGGGGTGAACTTCCATGTTGGACTAGGAAATGCCAGAACCAGCCCACCATGGGCAGGGTCATGCCATATGGCAAAGCAAAGCTCTACCTTTGACTGTGCAATGAGAAGAGCTCAGAAAGGCATGTACTCACCTCTTATTTAGTAAGAAGTTGGGACTCTTACTTTTATACATCCATACTTGAGAATTTTACCAAATGTATGTATTATGAAATTTTAGAAAATCAATGACAAATTAAAAAGAGATTTAAAAAGACTCTGAGTTGCTGTAGCTCCACAGCCTCTCTGAGGTTTCTGTGGAGGTGGGAGCTTTGGAAGCCACTGTGACCCTTGGAGTCCATTGGTGTGACATGGCTGAGAGGCAGCTGCTTACCCGGGGCCCTACTGCTCCTTCCATTCCTCGGTGGCCGGGCTCTCCCTGTAGAGACACACAGGTGCAGCAGTGGTACAGATGTGAACCCCAAGAATCCCCCACCTCACCTGCCTCTGGGTCCCCCTTCCCACCAGGGTGGAGCCTCAAGGCCTGATGTATGAGAGTGGCACTTAGGACCAGGGCCCTTCCCTGACCCTGCATTGGATAGACAAGGGGACATTGAGGCCTGGGAGCTCATTCGCATGCAATGCCACCCACCCCCAGGCCAGCTTGTGACTGCAAGTCCAAGGAGACTCCTGGCTCCAGGACCTCTAGGGACTCCCAACTTAAAAGGGCAAATTAGAGGTGAAACCACATCACCCGCTCCTGACTGGGTGATAGTCTCAGTGGGGCCTGTAGGTGTTGGGGCAGTGCACTCTAAAGTCACCTTTGGTCCTGGGACACCGTCCATGCCGTCCTCTCCTCGGGGCCCCACACTCCCTGGCTCACCCTGAAATAGGAATGGGGGCAAATAGGGGCTGTCGAGGCTGTTGGGGCCATGGGGCCTGGTGAATGGACCTCCTGGTGAATGTGCCTGAGCCCACCCAGGGACAGGCATGGGCCCAGGGCCACTCTCCAGCTCAGGGGACATGGGACCATAGCCACCGCTTGCTGGTCTGGATCTTGGCACAAGCTTGGGGCAGCTCAGGGGCTCTAAAGACATTTTGGGGGACAGCTGGCCAGGATTTGACAGCTATTGTGAAGGGTTAGGGGAGTGAGGCTTGAGAATGACCTGCAGTTCCTGGCTTGGGGAGAGGGGACAGAGTAGGGTACCCTGACATGAGAACCAAGAAGGCTTGAAGGGAGTGAAGAGGGGGAAATGGCCTGGATGAGATGCCAGGCCTGTTATCAAGAAGGGTCCAAGGACCTGCTGCTGCCTCTCTCTGGTCCCTGAGTGTGAAGGGTCTAGGATAAGACACACTGTGCAGATACAAACTGTGGGAGGTGGCAGGCAAGGGACTTCTGGGGAGGACAGACACCCACCTTGGGCCCTGGGGGTCCAGGGAGCCCTGGCTGGCTTGGCATCCCGTCATCCCCCTGAGGAGAGAATAGCTGAGGCATGCTGGCCAGATGCTCTGGCTGTCAGTCAACCCCTTCCTCCCCAGGCCCCTCCTGGCCCCAGCACTGGGTGGGGCAGTGGTGGGGTCAGACCCATCTTTGTCCTCTGTCCCTACCAGCCCAGTGCAAGCCTCAACAGACATTTGAGAAAGAATGGAAGGGCACAGGAATGAGTGAATTCATTCATTCATTCAACAAATATGTCAGCATCCCCTGCAGCCCAGGCAGATGAGATTCCTGCTCATGCAGAGTCAGAGGTGGCAAAGAGAGAAGAGATGCTCAAACCAACAAAGGTACCACGTCAAGGAGTAGAAAAGTGTTGGGAAGAGACTAAAAGAGGACAGTGTGACAGAGAGGGACTCGAGGGGAAGATCACTCTTGTTCAGTGGTTCCCAAGCTTGAGCTCAGAGCAGTGTCACCTAGGGGCTGGTTGAACATCCTCAGAGTCTCTGATTCACTGGGTCTGGGTTGGCCCCAGAGTTTGCATTCCCAATAAGCCCCCAGGTGATGCTGATCCTGCTGCTGCCAGGGCCACACTTTGAGAACCACTGTCCCACCCTGAAGTGGGCATGAATTTGATGTGTTTGAGGAAAGGAAAGAATGAGCGGGTGAGATTCTGGCTCCGCTGAAATCTAGACCAGGGCCGCCACTCACTGTGAGGGGTCAGGTCTGGTGGGGGAGGGGGAGGGCTGCCTTCCCTGTGGGTGGCTCCCATCTCCACCCTGTCCGATCCCCGCCCTTCTCCCCAGCCCACTCCTCCTCTGGGCCCCCTCACCTTCTTTCCAGGCACACCAGGCTCACCCTGAGTGGGAGGCAATTGGGGGTTCAAGAGAGAGATGAGAGTCACAGGATTGTGGACTGGACACAGGCCTCTTGTCCCTCTGGTTGAAGTGGTATCCATGGCCCATGCCCAGGGCCAACCCAGAGACCCCTGGATCCTTCAGAGAGATGCTCATGGGCAGTAGATTGACATTCCTGAGCTGGTCACCCACAAGCTGAAAGGTGGCTCCTCAGCCTCAGCAGGTGCACACTAAGAAAGTTCTTTTCCATCTTCTCCTCCCTGGACCACAGCCTTCCTTTCCACCCAGGCGCTGCCCAAGGTGGGGAGAAAAGAGAGGCTGACATCTGGAGAGGGTGTTAAAAGCTGATGTGGTGGAAAATGTATGTCCACACAAAAAACATACACATGGGTGTTGATAGCTTTTTCTGTAAGCCCAAACTTGGAAGCAAGTGGGATGACATCAGGGTAAACTCTGCGGTCCATCTGGACAATGGGAGAAATCAGTTATTTCTAAAAAGAAATCAGCTATCTGGCCATGAAAGGGTGAGGAGAAACGTAAATGTGTAATGCAAAGTGGAAGAAACCTGTCTGTAAAGGCTATGTCCAGTATGATTCCAACTGTACAACGTTCTGGAAAAGGCAAAATGATAGAGACAGCAAAAGGTCAGTGGTTGGGGGAAGGAAGCGAGGAGTGAGTGGAGCAGAGAGAATTCTTGGGCAGTGAAGATACTCTATGACCCTGTAAAGGTGGATGCTTGTCATGTACATTTGTCCAGCCTCCTAGGACGGGCTGCACCAGAGTGACCCCTAATGGAAACTGTGGACTTTGGGTGATGAAGATGTGTCAGTGCAAGTTCCTCAGCTGTATCAAATGCACCACTCTGGTGGGGGACAGACAGTGGGGGAGGCCATGGATGTGCGGGGACGGGGGTGATATGGGAAGTCTCGGTACTTTCCATTCAATTTTGTTGCGAATCAAAAATTGTTCTAGGCCAGGCGAGGTGACTCACGCCCATAATCCCAGCACTTTGACAGGCCAAGGCAGGAGGAATGCTTGAGGCCAGGAGTTGAAGACCAGCCTGGCAACACAGTGAGACCCTGTCTGCACAAAAAATGTAAAAATTAGCTGGGTGTGGTGTTCTGTACTGCTAGTCCCAGCTACTTGAGAAGCTGAGGTAGGAGGATCACTTGAGCCCAGGTTGTTCAAGGCTGTGTGAGCTATGCAACACTGCACTACAGCCCGTCTCCAAGAAAACAAAAAACTTTCTAAAAATAAAGTTACTAAAACCCAAAAAACTAATGTGTTTTTTATGACTTAATCCTCACAATTTAGTGTGAAGAAGGCAGGAAAGTTTTATCATGTCCCCATGTAACAGATGAGTAAATTGAGGTCCAGAGACATGCAGTAACCTGCCCACAGTCACAGAATTTGGTCTCCTGGCTCTACTGCTCTGGCTTCAAGGAGGAGATGTTGGTACAGGAGCCTGGCACACAGGATGGGGGTCAGGGAGTGAAGCGAACTCACCTTGGGCCCTGGCAGTCCCTTGGGGCCCTGGAACAGAAAAAGAGAAGCTATTAGATATCATACTGGAGGCTGCCCTTATGCCTGTCTTCCTCACACCAAGTCCCAGAGAGGAGGAGGCAAGGCTGTCACTAGAACCAGGACTATGCCACCCACTCCAGGCCTGAGTCTGCTTGCTTGGACAGCTTCTGTGCTAGGGATCAGGCGGTGACAGGTGGACTACGGTCTCACACAGGAATGTGGGGCTAATGGGAATCTTCCCCAGGCTGGGAACCTCGCCCCTCCAGAGGCAGGAGCACAGCTGTGTCCATGTGTGTGGCCACCTGCACTCACACGTGTGTGCACTCACACATGCCTGTCACATGCATGCAAGCACACGCACACACGATTCTGGTGTTGGTTTGTGTGGGAATAGGCTTCTGGGAACCACGGTCCTGTCTGCCCAGTCCTCTGAAATGCTCTGGATACTGACCATCTCGCCATCTTGTCCAGGCTCTCCTTTGGGGCCCTGAGGGGACAGCAATGAGGGGTGCAGAATGTCACATTTGACTGAACCCAAACTGCATGCCAGACCCCGGCTGGGGCTCTGAGGACATGATCTCATCTCATTCTCATCAAATCCTAAGCAGCAGGTGACACTGTCCCCACTCACAGATGAGAAAGCCAGGCCGACGCTGTCAGGTGGGACAAAGATGCACTGCCTGTTTGGTGGGGGTGCTCCTGGTGTAGGGGGAGGGTGATGGGTGTGGTCTGACCTCCAGGGTTGGGTTAGGACTCTGGGAAGGCCCAGAGAGGGCCACAGAGAGCAAGAGGGCTGGTAAAGACCTGCAGAAAGAGTGCTGGGTAGGCCCTCCAGGTCTGGTCAGGTCAGGATGGGGACTGAGGTGGCAACCAAGGTCAAGATTAGGTCTCTGGTCTATTGGGGGTTATAATTAGCCATAGCCTGGACGGGTAAGGGTTAGGGTTTGGTTAATTGTCTGAATTGGGGGTGTGGGTCAGGACTTGAGAATGAGTTTGGAGTCAAGATCTTGATTGGGATTAGGGACTGTGTTAGTGTTAGATTGGAGGCCTGATTGGGGCAGGAGTCTGGGCTGGCGCTAGGATAGGTTTAAGTCTGGGTCAGCAACAGGATCAGAACTGGGGTTGAGGCTGGGTCTGGGACTGGGTTGGAGTTGAGGTTGGGCCCAGGTTCAGTATCTGGATTAGGGTTAAGTTTGCATTGGGTCTGCACTAGGGATGGGGCTGCAAGTGGGGTTGGCTCTAGGATCAGGCTTTGGGGTTTTGGTCAGTACAGGACAGGTCCTGGGTGGGTCAGTTCCATACCCTCTCTTACCGCTGGGCCTTGTGTTCCCCTGGGGCCATCCTTCCCAGTGTCTCCAGGAGGGCCCCGGGCTCCAGGAGGTCCAGGGGGCCCTGGAGGTCCAGCAGCTCCATCTTGCCCTTGGTCTCCCTGAAAAGGATGAGGCTTGGCATGACTCTGAGGGTAGGAAAGGGGTTCTAGCCTGCAGAGAGGCTCCCTCAGCTGGGCAGCCCCTGTGACTGTCCCTTTCCCAGCTCAGGGCTCAGCTCTAAGGGAAGAGCTTTGTTATTGGGCCTCTTGCCACATCTTGGCGGTTGCATGAAGGGACAGGTTTCTGTACCTTGCTGTAAGAGGCCCAACAACATCTTTCACATTCCAAGGAATGTGCCAACTCTCCAGAGCCTAAAGCCCAGATCTGGTGTTTATGTGAGTGCTGACACATGCCGGGTGTGGGAGGAAGCACATGCCTTCACTCAAGCCCCTGCTTTCCAGAAAGGGGACTGAGTGTCTCCTGAAAGACTTTCTTGGTTGGTCAACTCCAGTTTCAGTAAAAGTGATGGAAATGCACTCTTGGGCATTTATCCCAGAGTAATGACAACTTAGGTTCATGCGAAAACCTGGCACGTTCATAGCATTTTATTAGTAACAACTCTGCACTGGAAACCATCCTTCAGCAGGTAAATGGTTAATCAGCTGTGGCACATCCAGGTCATAGAACATTATTCAGCAATAAATGGAAAAGGAACAAGACACTGACACAGGTGACAACGCGGATGCATTTCAGGGGAATCATGCTGAGCGAAAAAAGCCCATCTCAAAAGATTAGTGCTGTATGAATGCATCTAATAACACTCTTGAAATGGCAAAATTATAGACAGGAAGAACAAGTTAATAGTTGTCAGAAGTCTGGAATGAGGGAGATGATTTTAGATGGTTATGTGTTGGTTACACAAATCTACAAGTATGGTAAAATTGCATAAAACTGAACACATACACAAATGAGTGTATGTAGAACTGGGAATCTTAATAAGGTTGGTGGATTTTATCAATGTCGACTTCCTGGTTGTGAGATCGAACTGTATGATGCAAGATGCCATTATTGGATGAAGGGTATACGGGGTATTATGTATCACCAGTGTGTGTGAAACCACAATTATTTCAAAAGTTAAAAAAAAAAAAAAGGCAAGGAAGGGCCACACAGTCTCATGCTACATGAAATCCTCAACTTTTGGACTTAATTTAGTACTAGATCAGACCTCAGGCATCCAGAGTCCTCACTTTTTAGCCCTGCCTTTGAGAAAGGAAGCCCACAGCATGACCGACACCTTCCCGCTACCCGATCGGGGCCTGCCCAGTACTGGCACAGGGCATAAGAATGAGGCAAGCCAAAGTCATGGTGCCAGTAGCTCCCAAACTTCTTGTAATCAAGAAAGAAAGAAGTCTTTTGTGGACCCGGCACAGAGCAAGGGAGGATATGCTAAAGATTATCTCATTCTAAAACAGAAAAATAGCCAGGCATTGTGGCGGGCGCCTGTAGTCCCAGCTACTCGGGAGGCTGAGGCAAGAGAATCACCTAAGCCCAGAAGTTGGAGGTTGCTGTGAGCTGTGTGACACCACGGCACTCTACGAAGGGCAATAAAGTGAGACTCTGTCTCTACTAAAAAAAAAAAAAAAAAAAAAAAGATTATTTTATTCAACCATTCTTACTGTATCTATTCGATGAGCTGGTCAGGGCACTGTTATTGTCTGGCTGGGGGCCAGAGAGGGGAACCTTTTACCTAATGTGACAGAGCCAGGAAAGGCTGAGGCTCCTCCTCTGACCGGTAAGGCACGTGATCCCTCTTTGGACACTTTTTTTTCATGTATGGATTCTATGATCTGATCACCTCTCTAGCAAACTAACATATAATTAGTTCATTAAATTAACATATAATTAGTTCATTTTCCCAATTAAAAAGAAATCAATGGGCTCAGCCCCTGTAGCTCAGCAGTATTAGGGCACTGGCCACATACATTGGGTTCAAACCCAGGTTCAAACCCAGCCCGGGCCTGCTAAACATCAATGACAATTATAACAACAACAAAAATGTAGCTGGGCATGTGGTGGGCGCCTGTAGTCCTAGCTACTTGGGAGGCTGACGCAAGAGAATCGCTTGAGCCCAAGAGTTTGAGGTTGCTGTGAGCTGTGACACCACTCTACCGAGGGTGACATAAACTTATGAGAAAGGAAAATAACAATTTGGGGTGACGCTCGAATCCTCACTGCTTATGTGAGATAATTTTTGAGCGGGTAAAGGTCACACCCCCTCCCCCCCCCAAAATCAATGGAAGCTCTCACCGTCTACCATACAGAACTTCTGATTTGTCTCCTATAGTCAAAAGGTTATATAACTCTGGCTAAAACAAATAAAAACTGACTTTGGTCAGATCACCCAGCTGTGGGTGGTGACAGTGGCAGGTAATTCCCGTTTTATTTTGTGCTGTATCAGAAGAATGTAGAGACATCCCTCTCACCTCTCTACTGTTCCTTTCACAGTCAGGGGTCTCAAGCTGGGAACCACTGCCTGGCCTCTACTAATTAAGGAGGAAAATCACTGGATTTAGGCCAGTGATTTTTCAAATCATGTGCCGTGAGAGGATCTTAGGTGTGACAGCACTCTACCAAGGGCGACAAAGTGAGACTCTGTCTCAAAGAAAAAAAAAAAAGGGGGGTGCCTATAGCTCAGTGGGTAGGGCGCCGGCCACATACACCGAGTCTGGAGGGTTGGAACCCAGCCAGGGCCAGCCAAAATAATGACAACTGCAACAACAAAAAAAAACAGTCAGGTGTTGTGGCGGGTGCCTGTAGTTCCAGCTATTTGGGAGGCTGAGGCAAGAGACTGGCTTGAGCCCAAGAGTTTGAGGTTGCTATGAGCTGTGACTCCATGGCATTCTACCAAGGGCGACAAGGTGAGAGTCTGTAGTCCCCCCCAAAATTAATTAAATTATTATTAAAAGAAGTTCAAAGCACAGTAAGTATATTCCTCTTTTTTTTTTGGCGACAGAGCCTTAAGCTGTCACCCTGGATGGAGTGCTGTGGCATCACAGCTCACAGCAACCTCCAATTCCTGGGCTCAAGCAAGTCTTTCTTGCCTCCGCCTCCAAAGTAGCTGGGACTACAGGCACCCGCCACAACGCCTGGCCATTTTTTGGTTGCAGCCGTCATTGTTGTTTGGCAGACCCAGGCTGGATTCGAACCCGCCAGCTCAGGTGTATGTGGCTGGCGCCTTAGCCCGTTGAGCCACAGGCGCCGAGCCAGTGTATTCCTTTTTTTACTCTTCTTTTTGAGCAACATAATCTGAGTGTGCTGCAAAAGTTTAACTATAGGTTTAAGTGTGAGATAAAAAAGGTTGAAAAACATTTCTTTAGGCACGCCAGCAGGTTCTAGGAGAACCTAGCAGGTTCTTAGGCTCTCAGACAGTTCCTCCTCCCTTACATCGGATGGCTGAGGCCTAACCCTGGAAATGTGGGGTGAGTCAAGGGGAGCACAGCAAAGCAGCAGGTCCAGACCCCCCCTCGGCCAGTCTACCTTGAGGACGTGGAGGCTGTATGCATGGTAGTCTCTATTTATAAAGCCTGGATTGAGCCGTGGGAAAACCATCTAGTCAGCAAAAGGTTGTGTGGTCAGAAAGGCAGGAGGGTGATTTCAAACACCACAAGGCTTTCCACATCTGGGGGCAAAGCCACTAAACTCAGCCCAGGGGAAGGCAGCGTGGTCACCGGGTGCACAGATGCCTTCTCTGAAGAGGGTCCCTGCCCCGCTCCTGTCCGGCTGCCTTTCCTGCTCTGCAACCTTGCAGCTCTGGCCTATTTCTCCACTTCCTTGATTCTGATGTCCCCTCCAACCAGTGGAGCGCAGTGGAAACGATGCTGTCTCCGTTCTGGGTACAGCTCTTAGCATGACCCTGGCAGCTTCAGCTTCCTGCCCCTTGGGGACTCCTGCAGTCCGTGAGGAGGAGTGAGCCGCAGGGAGAGCCTCGTGTGGGCGCCCCCGGAGGAGGGGCGCAGCTGCCGCATCGCCCCTGGTCACATGAGGGCGCCATCACCTTGGGCTCCTGGCCCAGCCCAGGGACCACCAGAGGAAATGACATATTGTGGTTTTAAGCCACTAAACTTTTCTTTCTTTCTTTTTTTCCCCCCCAGCAGGGGAGGGGTTTGTCTTTCAGATGATTGAAAGAGTGAGAGCACAGGGCAGAGGTGAGGGCCTTGTGAGGAAATCTGCTCTTCCGTAGCCATGGGCTGGGAAAGTCTAGTCTGCTGGAGCGTGGACATCCCCCCATTTGGAAGATCAGCTTCCAGACATCCACTGGGCAGCAAGCAAAAGGATTTCTCTCAGCAGCCAAACTCAGCACGCGCACTTTAGAGGTGACCCTGGGCCTCAGGCTGCCTAGCGCCTTCCCTGCTCCAGCTCATGGCTCAGGGCCACCACAGTGTGGGCAGGGACCCAGCCCAGCCTGACCACAAAGCTCCAGCTCTCCGCCGCACCTGCCTTCTCATCCCCCATCTGCCTTCTTCTGGGACCCGCAGCGCTCTCACGCTCCATCCACTTCACCTCCAGCTGCTTGTCCTGGGTGGCCAGTCCACCAGCTGTAGTTTCCATCCCACAGTCTGCTTAAAAACAACCAGGTGTGTGCCCCTGTCTGGCTGTGCTCTGGGCGACTGATGCCCACCTCTCACCTTCTGGGTCAGTACTCCGGTTGCCTCCTGCCTGTGCTGGGCCCGAAATGGCAAGGGCCAGCCATTCAAGTGACTACCTGACAACACCTGCTTTGTGGGGCCACCTCAGGAGGCTCCACTGTGCTTCAGCTTCTGTGTAGGAGACCCTGAGTTCAGCGGGAGGCATGTCTGTGTCCCTGGGCCCAGCGGACATTGAGGGACAGGGTTGGCTGGGAGGAGACTGGTCCACTGAGGGGCACTGAGTTGTGTGATGCAATGAATCTTCACAACAAATGCATGGGGCCATCACCCCATGCCCAGTGGTATAAGCAGAGTCTCAGGAGCGAAAGCAGCTTGTTCAAGGCTACTTGGCTGGTAAGTGGCACAGCTGAGCTTTGGGCTCAGATCTGCTGGCCCATGGCCTTCCCTCTTCCTAGGGTGCCACCTGCTCTCAGGATGATCAGTTTTGGATCTGGGACAGTGTCCACTGTCCACAGCTTATCCACAGTGATAAGCCTGGGACCTGGACATCTGCCGGACATTCTCCATCTGTGCAGGGGATGGCCGTGGGGGAGGGGCTGCCTCACACAACTCTTTCTGTGATGAGCTAGATAGAGAATGAGACCCAGGGAAGTGCTGGGTGCGCCTTAGTATTCCAGAAAACCATGTGATGTGGGTGGGTGAGGGAGGTTGTGCTTAGTTCTTACCCGGGGGCCAAAGTCTCCTGGTACACCCTATGAACAAAAAACAGGGAGATATATCACTGCTGTCTTCATATTTCCTCACATTTCCCACGACTGCTTACTCTGTGCACAGTGCTCTACAGATGTGGTCTGACTCGATTCTAACAAAATAACATGCAACTCTATTTTCATCTCTGGTGCCAACGAGGAAGCTGAGACGTGGAGAGGCCATGTAATCCACCCCTGGCGGCCAGCGGACCCAGGGCTGAAACCAGGTGTTTCTTCATCTGTGGCCAGCCCTCAGGCACACACAGCGCCCCCACCCGTTCTCTCAGAGGGATGACAATGACGAGTTGTTTCAGGGCAGTTCATCACGCAGCAATAGATTTCAAGACACTGGTTCCTCTCTGGCTACAAAGTCCCTACTGAGTCAGGTCTGTGCCTCAGTGGCATCAGTCAGATTCAGGGGGAAGTCAGAGGGCAATCACAACACCTACCAATGTGCTAGTCTCTTATTATTGATGAGCATCCAGACCATGACCTCATGCAACATCCCCCATGGCTCTGTGAAGTTGGTTTTAACTTACAGCTGGGGAAACTGAGGCCCACAGGGTCAAACAACTTGTCCAAGGCTACACGATTGGTGATGGGGTCAGAAGGCAAAGCTGAGGCCCTGAACACTAAATCCTGTGGCTTTCCACCGCATTGCTAATGGTGGGCTGGAACCCTGCCCTGCTCTGGACCTAGGCTGCCACTTCACAGCAGGTCCTCTGTCTGCAGTTCCCACTTCCCTACTGCCAAAGTCTGGGTTGGATGTGGCCCCGCCCTTCCCTGGAAGCACACATCAGTGTGTCCTGGCCACCCATTCCCCTGATCCCATGGTGGGACACATAGGCCCCCTGTTCCCTTCTAAGGCACCTGGAGATCCCCACCCTCCAGGGGGGCCGTGTATGATTTTTAGTACCAAATGCCAGGCCTTTCTCACAGGGGCTGCAAAGATAACTCTTTGCCATCTGTCTTCCTGACGGTTGTCCTCACAGACAATACCACTAACAATCATCATTTGATTCCCCAGGCCCTCCTGGTACCCACTCTTCATGATTAATTACTTTGGAAACTCAACATTTTGGATAGCCTGTGCCTTCGAGTTTTGTAACTTATGCCCCAGTGCCAGGAAAACTCAGACTCAATCCCCAGCAGGTTAAATTGTGAAATGTAAGTCTGGTAGCCGTTTTAGGAGATAGGCACTGTTGAGCAGCGCCTGTGGCTTGAGGAGTAGGGAGCCGGCCCCACATACCAGAGGTGGTGGGTTCAAACCTGGCCTCAGCCAAAAAAAAAAAAATAAAAAAGATAGACTCTGCTAGCCCTGCTTTGTAGATGGGGAAACTGAGACTCTAGGAGGGGCTATGAGGCGCCGAAGGTCACACTCTGGAACTGAGTTTTGGAGGCAGGTTTTGGCATCCTTCATCAGCTCACCACACCTGGACAGCCTCCAGCATCACTTACCTTTTCCCCTTTAGGGCCTGGGAGTCCCTGGAGAAGGAAAGTAGAGAAAGAACAGGCCTGAGTGAGGAGACCTAGGTTGGCCACCAGCCTCCCCCGCCTCCCGCCGACTCCTGTACAGCTCTGAGGGCAGGAGGGCCTGCGGTACTGAGCAGAGCTGTGGGGAGCTGAGTGGAAAACTGCACACAAGCTGTCAGCCCTTAACGAGAGCTGCCCTTGCTGGCTCCAGGGGAGCGCCACAGCTCAGTCCTCAGCAAGTATGAGTGGGGGATTTGGGGTCACCAGCAAGGGCCTGCTGGCATTTTCTTAGCAGAGAAGGGGCACATGTGTTCATCAGTCCTCCCAGAGAACACAGTCCCTCTCTGCCCAGCACCCTCCTGTGCCTGTGCTAGGAAGGAGACCACTAAGCCATCCGTCTAGAATCTGCAAGGCAGGCCCTGGACAGAGATCCCATTTCCAGAAATGCCCTCTCCTTTAAGGGAGGTAGCCTTTCAGAGTCTGAGCCCCATCCATCAGAGTCATCCACCCGTATACCCACCCATCCACCACCCCCACCATCATCCACCCATCTCTCTGTCTGTCCATCTGTTCATTTGTTCACCCATCCACTCATCGCTCCACCTTCCACTTATGGACTAATCCATCCATTTATCCACTCATCCTCCCACCCAGCCAGCCTACCCAGCCATCCGTCCATCCATCTATTCACATCCAATGATTCATTTAATTGTGCTCATGTCTCCCCATGCATTTCATTGATTTGCTGAGGATCCCTGTGGACTACAGGTGTTGAGAACTCAGCCCTATGCCCACCAACGGGAAGTCTTGAGAATATATCCAGAGCCACGGTCTGCCTGGAGCCTGCTGGGAGGGGCTGGCAGGCTTTGGGGGCTGACTAGACACCAGGGAATGTGCTGCTCATAGTTCCCCATAACCCCACAACATCCTTGTGAGGGAGGGATTAATGCACCATTTCACAGACAAGAATCCTCAGGTGTGGAAGGTGGAGAGGCCTCTGCATGGGTGTCAGCAGGTGGAGGAGCTGGACTTGAACTCAAGTCTAGCACCCAAATGGCTTCTCTCTGTGATGAACCAGGTTCCCAGTGGCCCCTTCCCTCTGGTGCCCTGTGGTCATTCCCAGCCCTACGGAGGCAGCCCCATCCTAGGACCACCTAGATTCTCCCTGTTATCACTTACAGGCTTGCCATCCAGACCCAGGGGTCCCTGGAAAGAAAGAAAGAGAGAGAGAGAAAAGGTTATCCATGGGAATGACATTTCCTCTTTGTCTTACGAACCAGGTCAGCAACAAGAAAACAAAGCCTGTCCTGAGCCCAGGGGTCTGGGTACATTCCATGTGGACTGGGGCCAGGATGGAGGGAGGCATCTGCTGCCCAGAATCCCCTCCTCTGACAACAGAGCCCCAGTTCTTCTCTAAAGACAACCTCGTCTCCACCCATGAGGTTTAGTGACTGCTGGGGTGGGCATGTGACCACTTTCCCTCTGCCAGGGTGCTGGTAGCTGGGACGAGCCTGGGACGCAAGCTGAGCCATAAGTGCCTTGCTTGGGACTTCAAATGGTGACGCTTTAGGGGAAAGAGGACTCTTTCTTCTGATGGGGCTCAGCCTGCAACTCCCAAAGCCAACAGAGAGGAAGGCAGAGCTGAGAGACAGAGAGAAAGACAGGGCTGAGCGCTGGAAGCTGCAGCTGCCCTGCTTGCTTCAGTGCACAGGCTAACACTTCTGGACTTCCCTTAAGCTAGCCTGAAGTGAGTTTCTGTCGCTGCTGGATGAGTCTTGAAGGCTCTTTGAGCTTTCTGCATTGCTGTGGGCTTTTTGGAAAAAAAGTAAAGATTGACAGAAGCCAAATCACACCAGGCCAGGCTCTGAGAGCCAGAGCATCTCAGGCACCTCCAGGGCTCCATGGAGTCTGCAGAGGGCCAGTGACCACTGCACTGCAGCTGTGTGGGGGCTGAGAGGAATCTGACCTGCTCTCTGCCACCCCCACGCTCCTCCCCCCAACTCTCCCCTTATTTCCATATACACTTAATCCTTGATTCCAGCAACGCTGCACCAAGTTCCACACCTCCAGCCTTTGCACACACTTCCCACCCACTACACACCCTCACCTCCTTTGTACATCTTTAGCTCAGTTACCTCCTCTTCCATGAAGCCCCCCAGCCTTCTCTACTTCCCAGCACCAGGCCATCTTTCCCTGTTCCCCCAACATGTATTCTAACCGTTGCACATCACATCGAGGTATTGTTAATGTGTGGTCTACACAAGCCTTCCTTGGTAGAGTCAGGGAAGGGCCTGATCCTCTGTGCTTGGATGAGGTCTGGCACGGAACATGTGCCCAGAAAATGCGTGGTAAGTCACACCAGGGAAATACAGCAAGAAAGATAATGTGTGTGCAAATACATATAATTCCACATGGGAAGGGGAAAGGCGGGGCAGGTAAAGACTTCTGCCCTGTCAGAGCCATAGAGAGCATTCTGAGGGCTGGAATAGGAGAGAGCTAGTGAGAGACAGAAAGGTTTGGGGGTTTGGCTGTAACAAGCCTGAGGGAGGAGGGACCCTGCAGGGGGTTGAGGAGGAAGGGCAGCTCAGACTTCAGCATCTCTCATCCCCCAGCGTGAACACCCCCACAGCCTTTGTCCCTGCCTGTCTGGTCTTTCACTGCTGGGGACAGACTTCCTGGCCCACCATAGGTACTTTGTGGCTAGGTACAGCTCCTGCCATTTGGTCACTCTGCATCCCTGCCACTCCCTGAGCTCTCTGGCTTCTTTCCCATCTTCATGCCTTGGCTTGGGCTGTTCTCTCTGCTTGGAATGTTCTTCCTTGCCATCTCTGCCTAGTGAGAGCTGCTGACTCTCCCTCGGGGACAATCTCCTGCTCTGGGAAGACTTTCCTGGTTTCCGGCAGAACTGGTCTCTCCTTCCCTCGCTCTGGATGTAGGTGGGAGTTGACGACCTGCCTGCAGGGTCAGGAGGTAAGCTGCTGGTTTCGCTGGCTCAGCCTCCAGCCTGCCCCGAGTGGAGACAGCCAATCCGCCAATTCCCCAGATGACGTGAGAGCAGCCACTCTGTGGAGGGCTCGTGGCCAGGGCCTTGCTGGTGGCAGGAAACCAGGGCAGTCTCTCCCACACACTGCCCTGAAGATTTGAGTATCAGGAAGCTGCCCCAAGAGAGGGGCAGTGGGGTCATTCCAAAGTCTTGGAGATTCAGGCTCCAAAGACTCCTGGTAAAGATTTCCTGTCCTTGCCTCCCCAAGAGCTGCCCAAACTCCCCATCTCCTGCCAGCTCCTGCCTGTCCTGCTTTCTGGATCTTTATGCACAAGACCATCTGCCCTTGGCAGTCCACGGCCAACCATGGGCTCCTCAGGACCACGTCCTGCTGGGCGTCTCCACCCTGTACCCAACCCCAGGGCCAGCTTCATTCTGAGTCTCTTCTGGGAGCTCTTTGTGGCCCCTGTGCTCAGTCTTATTTTATTTTATTATTATTATTTTTTAGAGACAGAGTCTCACTTTGTCGCACTCAGTAGAGTGCTGTGGCATCACAGGTCACAGCAACCTCCAACTTCTGGGCTTAGGCGATTCTCTTGCCTCAGCTTCCCGAGTAGCTGGGACTACAGGCGCCTGCCACAATGCCTGGCTATATTTTTTAATTTTTAAATGATTTTATTATTATTATAATTATTTTTGAGACAGAGTCTCACTGTTGCTCCAGGCTAGGGTGCCGTGGTGTCATAGCTCATAGTGACCTCAAACTCCTGGGCTCAAACAATCCTCTTGTTTCAGCTTCCCAAGTAGCTGGGATTACAGGGGTACGCCAACATGCCTGGCTAACTTTTCTACTTTTTAGCAGACACAGGGGTCTCATTCTCGCTCAGAGTGGTCTCCAACTCCTGAGCTCAGGAGATCTACCCACCTTGGTCTCCCAGAATGCTAGGATTACAGGCCTGAGCCACGGTGCCCAGCCCCACACTCAGTCTTAATCACAGGACAACCCTGTAAGATAGGGAGTAGTGTCCTCATCTTATAGAGGAGGAAACTGAGGCTGAGTGAGGGGAGACCTTGCCCAGACTCATGCTGCTAACGGGCAGGAACTGAAGCCCAAGCCTGAGGCTGCAGGTCTCTTTCCTCTCTGCCCTCCAACTCCCTGTGGAGGACTTACCTGACTTCCAGGATGTTTCTTCCTGCTCAAGACTATCCTTGAATGTCTTTGCCCCCTGTCTCCACTGCCCACAGCCTCTGGGTGCCTCTTCCAGCATGGCAGTGCCCACAGACCCTGCGCCCAGGCCCTGGTGCACCCTGGGGTCCTACTGAGCTGAGCCCAAACACAGGGCAAACCCCACCCCATACATCTGCATGGATTAAAAAAAAGCATAATGCAAACCAAAGTCAAATAGAGATTAAGGTACAGAAAGGTAACAGCTTAGAATGAAATAAAGCTCATCTTTCTTGATAAGCAGGAAGGAAGTTAGCAGACTGCCAAGGGCAGGAGGCCTTGGGGATATGGACTGTGACGTCAGGACAGCCAGGGGCTGGCAGGAGAAGGGTAGATCAAGTGAGCCTGTAGCTAAGCCACCAGCATCATCCCCATACCTTACCCTGGACTGACAGTGCAGTCACTCCCACAGACTGCCCTGAGGAACTTTCTAGAATGCAAATGTGCACTGCTCTCCTGCTTAAGGCCCTCTGTGGAGGCGCGGGCATGCATCTCCCCGGGGCAGGTGTCCTGGTTCAGCCCTTTCCATCACTGGGCCTCAGGCCCAGTCCTAGGGACGTAGGCAGGGGCTCAGTATGTTCCCTGGTGTGTCTCTATGCTGCGGCTATCTCTGCAGAGTGTCCCGATGGTCAGACCCCTGGTTACCTCCTCCTCACAGTGCAGGCCTCCTGCCTTTTCTGGCTGGATGCTGCCCTCTGCCAACTCCAGGAGCATCCCTGGTGCGTCATGGATGGTATAGCCTTGGTCCCCAAGGCCTTTTTCTGATGTGTGAGAAACCTGATGAGTGACAGAAAACCAATTTTCCCACCAAGGGCTCTGCCTATATCTGGGATCACAGAGCTCTGGACTTTCAGGGCTCAGAGTTTTAAGAAAGTAAATAAAGTTTATAGCTTCCCAGTAAAGGCAGAGGGTGCAGCATGCCTGGTGCTTCTGGGAACACCCACGTGGGGCTAAAGGAAAGTCAGTTCCCGGGGAACCAGGGCCCAGAGCTGATGCTGAGCAGATGAAACTCTGTGTGTGGATATTGACAGAGCAGACAGTGTGAGGCCTGGCCTGGGGATGGACCTGACCCACAGTCATGTGACAACTGGGCAGGAAAGTGGCTCCTAGACGTCTGAGTTCTCTGGGTAAGTGGGTGACACTCAGGGAGGCTGTTGGGTGGGGAGAGGTCGCTGGGAACCACTGAAGAGGGGGCCTACAGGGGGAAGAAGAAGGGACAGCCTGGCTCTGGAGTCAGATGGAACTGCCTGGCTTGGGGGCATGATGCTTTTTTTTGAGAGACAGAGTCTCTCACTCTGTTGCCCTGGGTAGAGTGCCAGGGTGTCATAGCTCACAGCAACTTCAAACTCTCGGGCTTAAGTGATCTTCTTGCCTCAGCCTCCCAAGTAGCTAGGACTATAGGCTCCTGCCATGGCTCATGACTAGTTTTTCTATTTTTTAATAGAGATGGGGTCTTGCTCTTGCTTGGGCTGGTCTTAAACTTATGAGCTCAAGCCATCCACCTGCCTTAGCCTCCCATAATTCTAGGATTACTGGCATAAGCCACTTTATCTGGCCATGGGGCGTGATTCTAACCTCTGCTCCTATCCTGGGGGAGGTTGGACTGCCCTCTGGGCGGGAGGCACTAGGCTATGAGCCTCCAGAGGATGGACCCTGCCCACAGTTACCTATGTACTGTCTTTCTCAAATGGGAGCCCCACAGCACACTGTCCAGCTCAGTATCAACAGGCTTGCCTGGAGAAAGGGGTTCTGTGGCCAAGTAAGTTTGCAAACACAGGGTTATACCCTGTAAAACTGGCTTCTATCCTGCAAGCTTTTTCTGCACCATTATTCTGCTTTGTGGGCCTCTAAGAGAACAGTGCTTCCAGCCTCAGTGGGCACCCGCAACACCCCTGAATGGACTCAGGACCTGGCTGAGTCTTAGCAAAGCAACAGAGGTGTGAAGTATGAGGACCATCTACAAACCGAGCGCTTCCACAGGCTGAGGCTGGCTCTGGGGTCACTTCAGAGGAGGACAAAAGCTTCAGGGAAGGGCCAGGGGCTGGTCTGAAGGGAGCCAAAAATATAGGGCAGGAGAATGTGGTCAGGCTGGCACCAGGCAGCCTGGTGTCTAGGCCAGTGACAAGCTGTTCTGAGCATGGGGATGGTCTGGAAGGCCAGGACCCCACACTGGGTGGAGGCATGTCCATAGCAGCATTGGTGGTGGGGTCTGTCCTCTCAAGGCAGCCCTGGCCTGCCCTAGACAATGATGCTCTCAGCGGCCCCTTACTGCTCTCGCTGCCTCTCCCGCAGAAGGAACCGGAAGGAAGATGGCTTGGGCAGGTGCACCAGTGGCTCACAGAGGCAGGCCTTGCCAGACCTGGGCTCACATCCTTGCTCTGAGCCCTAGATCCACAGATGCCATAGCAACATGCCTGGAGACGCCCGATCCCCTCTGGCTACCTCCCCTGCCTCATCAAAGCTGTGGAATCCACCAGAGGTTTTCAGCGCCTTCTGCCCTCCATGAAACCCCACAGCTGTTTACAAGCCTCGGTTCTGCTTTAAATCACTTTTTTTCCCGTGGAGATCAGCTGGGATCCAGGATGTTTCCGGATGTGTGAGGAGCAAACAAAGCCCTGGGCTGCACATGAATAGCAAGCCAGGTGGCCAGTGGCTGGCCACGGACCCCGGACAGGACAGGCAGGCTCCCTGAGCTGGCTCAGTCCCTTGCCTCGCTCAGGAACAGGGAGTTCCAAGGCCTTAGTTTCCCCAACTGTAAAATGCAGATCATGCCGTTGTCCTCTCAAATGACACCTGTAAGTTGAGTCCCAGGTCAGTCTCCTTTGTTTCTGCCTCCCCCAGACCAACTCAAGTTACAAGGCCTTATATGTGAGCCAAGGCAGAACTGGGGTCTGTGCTGGCCCTAGGGGGACAGTGCTGGGAGTGACCTTCCGAGGGGCCGGTAGCTGGGTGCAGGGCTATGCTGTTTGCTGCCACCTGTTACCTTGGGGGTTTTCTCCTCTCTTACACCCTGAGGAGTGTTTCCTAAGCGTAGTTCTGAAGAGCCACATTCTGAGAAATATTAACAATGTGGTAAAGAGGGAGGTTTCTTGGTGAAATAAGTTTAGGGTGCAGCATACGGTGGCTCCATCCTGGGAGCTTCTCAGCACTTATCAGCCAGTGACAGTGTGATGACCCCTGCACTCCAGGCCAGGAAGGGGTCCAGAGCTGGCCCTGCACCCTGGTCTGCCGCATCAGTCCTCTTGACGGTGGCCCGGTCCTCCCAAGGATCAGCTCCAGCATCTGTCAGACGGACGAAATTAATAAACTGGCTCTGTTTAGATGCAGACAAGAGTAAATGCTCAAATCAGCCAGAGCTGCGTCTCTTGCTTTCTGGTTGTAATTAATGCTGATGGCTCCTGTCAGGGAATGGAGCCCTCAAAATGCCCCAGGATGGGGCCCCTGGATGAGGGCTTACCAGGATTATTAGGCCAGGGCCTAATAATTATTTCCCAGATGTTGACAATTCGTCAAATTACAAGGCTATTGGGGTCTGAGGTTCTAGCCGGGGACGCGAATTCCTGTGTGAAGGTTCTCTGCGCCCCCTCCCAGCCCTCATTAGGGCTGGCCAGCAGGCGAGGGGGTGGGTGGGCAGTCCCCGCAGGGCAGGTCAACATCATATGGTTCTGATTTCCAGCCCAGGCTGTTTGCGCACACAGGGGCTGCAGCAAGACTGTCTGTCCTGAGTGTAGCAATTTCCGAAACTTGAATTCCGTGCTCCAGGGCAAGGGAAGAAAGGGCCTTGACGTGTAGGTCTAGCACAGACACTACTCATGCCCAGCTGGTGGCATAGAATCCTTCCAGAGAACATCTTTCTGGGATCCGGAGTACTTTGCAGGGTGGGCTCAGCGGTGACCTATTACACCCCCACGCACAGCAAGCAGGGGGTCACGAGAGCCTGTACCTAGGCTGTACGTTGGCCAGCCCAGGCTGCCTCCCTGTGGGCTCTGCATCTGCAAAGTGCAGGGCTGGGCTCAGGCAGTGTCTGTCCTGAAGCCAGTTCTATTTGATCTCTGCAGTTCATAAAAATAAAACTACCGGGTGGTGCCTGTGGCTTAAAGGAGTAGGGCGCCGGCCCCATATACTGGAGGTAGCGGGTTCAAACCCAGCCCCCGGCCAAAAGCTGCAAAAAACCCCCCCACGAAACTACCACCCTAAACCAACTGAATTAGTGACAACATTAAAAAATTGAGGTCTTTTACATAAACATCCAGAGTTTAGACTTTTCTTAAAAGCTTAGGAGATCTCGCAGCCCCTGGCCCATGCTCCTGCCTGGTGATACCAGCCCTGGGGCCACAGACTCCACCCCCACTTCCCCAGTGCCTCACACCTGGCCTGCTGTCCCCAGTGAGGTGACCTGTCAGCTCATCTGAGTTTGTAACCCGTAGCCTAAAAACCTCCTGGGTATTTTGAGGCCTATAACACTGTGAGGCCATGAAACCAGCTGGTTTCTATTTGGGGGAGGGTACGCTCAGGGACAGCCCATGTGCGCTGGAAGCAATTACACGCATGTCTACTTACATGTCGTGGCTAGAGGAGGTGGTGTTTACAGCACTGTGCCTTTGAACCAACCCCAAGATACCTGCCGAAATCCCACATTTGCCCATTACTGATATTGGTGGGGAGAGACGTGATTACTCTGTCAGCTATCAGGAAGGACAGTTCCTAGCTGGGGTGGAGGGGAGTAAAGGGCCTCCCTGCCCCCAGGTGTGGGAGGACAGGGGATGGGGCCAGGAGTCGGGCTGTGTCTGCCTAAACTGCCTCAGGCCAGATATCACCATCTCAGGCAAAAGGAAGACACTGGGAATAGCAGACAGGCCGGGGCACCCACTGTCAGTTTGATTTGGTGCCAGCCTGGGATGAGGTCTAGAACTGCAGCCGACATGATGGGGTCAGTCTAAATGGAGGCACGTAGCTCAGATGCAGCTAGATGGGGTGCTTAGGGCAGCCTGCCTGGACAGTAAGGCTCAGGAGATGCAACGAAGACCCATTTGGCCAGGACACCAGCAACCAGACAGCTCGGCAGGAATGAGGATGTGGGCCTCTGCCTCCCCTTACCCACCAGCAGGGGTCCCTGCAATCCTGGGTCCAGCTCTGCCATCTTGCTCTTGATGGGGACACTTCTTTGCTTCCTTGCCAGCCTCCCTGACAGCTGCTCCCTGGGTTGCAGGGGGGCCCCCTTTGTTTTCGCAGACAACAGAGGCTGGACAATTGTCACCCACCAGTAAAGGATGGGTCAGAACTCTTAAGAATCCAAAGGTTTGGGCCAGCCTCCACCAGCCTCCCTGCCTCTTGCCCCATGCCTGACCTTCCTATACCATGTCCCTGCCCTGTGTACCTCGAATGAGCTGTTTAATATTTGCAGCTGGAAACTGAACGTGGTGAATGTGGGTAGGTGGAATGGCTCCCCCAGAGCTCAGCATGTGGTGGGCACCAAGGAAGGTAGATTGAGTGAGAGTCCCATGCTGGGCCAAGCGAATCCAGGAGACAGAAGAGAGCTCTAAAGTCTTTGCCTTCTTATCCAGCCATTGCCGATCATGACCGTAGCCCTGTCAGGCAGGCACCCTTATTGTCCCCATTTTACAGATGAGGAACTGAAGTTTAGAGAGGCCAGGAATGGTCAGATCAGCCTGGGACACTTGTGCTCCAACCCCGGGTGCTTCCCGCCTGACTGTCCTTCCTGTGGGATCAGCAGAACCTACCTTCCCCTTCCCCACTGCCCTGCGGCATGGCCACGCCCTTGGCCTGGCATCTCGGGAGGACCTCTGCCTCCCAGGCCCTCCTTCTACACGCACCTCCTCTGAGAAGCTCCTTCAGCTGGCTCACTAGCAACAGTTTCTCAGTTCCTGACTCCTTACCCTGTCTTCCTGCAATCTCTCCTCCTGTAGTGACCGTCCCTGTGGCCGCAGTGCCCACCATAGGCTTGGCTCTGAGGGATGTCTGTGGTCTTTTAAGTGCTTGAAGCTGGGCTTGTGCTCTCCAGTCACTTTTTTTGGGTTTTATGGGGCCCTACAGTGCAATGACCACCCTATATGGGTATGGGAGATGATCCCTGGGGCCAGTCTCTCCTGACGTGTTTGTGTGGAGACTTGGCTTTTACACCTCCAGTGATGAGGTCATGGCTTCCTGGGCAGGTTGGTGGGTTTGCAGTTTTTGTGTAAGCCTGGCTCTTCCCAGGTTAGATTCTCCACCTTACACTGTCTGGCTCAATTGTGCCAAGGACCTCCACAGGCTCCAAGATGGGACCCTGGGGAGAGGGCTTGGCTCAGCTGGGTGTGGTTGTAGATCCTTCTCTGTCCACCAGAGGGAAGAAGTGGCAGTGAACTCCTCATCAAGGCTGGATGCTCTGGGGTCACTAGCTACCCCTCTCCCCATACCCTTACCAGCTTGGACCATCTTGGCGGTACACTCTGTCTGGATGTTCACCACGAAGCTCTCCGGTTACCAGCACACATTTGGATTTCTGACCTTGACTCACATCTCCCTTCCTCGGTCTGGACCCCTGACCCCCAGCAGACCAGCTCTGGGTTACAGGTGCTCACAGCAACCTGCGCCTTCCCAGTTCCGACTAGGTGCACAGTGAGGCTGGAATCTGTCTGAGGTTAGATTCTCTCTCCCACTCAACCACAGGCTCCAAGGGAGTAGGGATCCATGGTGTGTTTCTTGCTACTGTATCCAAAATGACGGAGTGTCTCATACATAGTGAGAACACAATAAACACAATGAATATTTGTTGAATTAATCCACTGTCCAGGAAAGGACTTTGAATGCATATCCAATTTCTTACAGCCGCTGGTGGCTGGCCTGAGAGCACTAGAGGGTGCTCCTGACCCACCGAAGGCTGCCTCCAAGCCCTGGCTGCCTCCAGCTCTGACTCCTGCCCTGACTTCTGCCCTCTGGCCACAGCCTGGGAGGTCAGCCAGGAGGACACAGCTGAAAGGAGCTCCTTGAGTCTCATGGGCTCCCCCTGCTGGGGACAGTGACCATCCTGGCAACAGGAACTGTCCCCGAATCCAGTCTGTGTGCAGAGCACTCAGGCTCTCATGGAGTCTATCTTCCTGGTTCCCACAATGGCTGAGGGGCCTGAAGTTCAGAGGGGTTGGGACACCCAGTCTACGGAGCCCCAGAGCCCATGTTCTATTCCCTGCACAGGTGGACATGGGGCCAGCCCCTGATTTCAGGGGAAGCTGGATGGGGCAGCTTCATACCCAAATAACTCTTTTTTTTCAAGTCTTCTGACTGTGAACCCCTGAGGTTGGCTCAGTTACCACACAAGGTGAGGAAGAACAAGCTCTGCTGCCTGGGGGAGACGGGAAGAGATTGCAGACAGTAGCCACTCTGCAAACCTGCTGTCATCACAGGCAAACCAGCAAAGCCCAGTCCCAGTCCCCTGCTGAGTGATCTCCTGCGCTGGACATGGACAGGAGGCACTCAGGCCACTGCCAGGAGGATGCAAAGAGCTGCAGAGGGCAAAGAACGGATCTGGGAACTGAAGGTAGGAGCAGTAGCTCAGGCCTCCCTGAATGGGTGTGGTCACCTCTGGTCCCTCAGCTGCCCACATGGGACACTCATGGTGACACTGGAGACACAATGCAGGAATTAGATGAGGGGCCAGACTCAGGAAGAACCTGCTACATCCTGGCTCAAGGCCCTGGGGAGAAAGGCCAGCGTGGTGGTCCTTTCCTGCAGCCTGGGTGCACCTCCCCGAGGTTCCAATCTGGGCCCTATTATGGGGACGTAGAAAGTCTACTTTCATCCCATCCCTGCTCTGCTGGAATCTGGGGGCCTGGGGAGCAGCACCGTAGGGGTCAGATGAAAATGAGATGAAGGATGTTGAAATCTCCAACATTTGGGATATTAAAGATGAATCATTTAACTAATTACATTTTTACAATCAAAGCTGTTTTTGAACTACGAGAGTGCAAGAAAGCATATGAATGTGTGGTGCTCTGTGGGCCTTTTTGTTCACTTGATTAATTCCAAACAGTCCGACTGAGTTATTCATTTCGAAATTGGTCCCAGGCTGAGGTCCTGTCTACAGACCACATATGGCCCAGAGCTCATGCTGTCCCCTGGGCTTGGCTGGTGAGGACGTACAGCCCCTGTTCCTGCAACTCCCAGGATTGGCCAGATGGGACCTGGGCATGGTGCTCTGGGGCCTAGGAGGTGACGGTGTGAGCATCTCTGCTTCTGGTCAGAGCTGGCCTATGATTTCCAATAGCTCTCATTTCTCAATTCCTGACTCAGGTTTAATCAGCAAATTATTATTATTTATTTATTTTTTGAGACAGAACCTCAAGCTGTCACCCTGAATAGAGTGCTTGACATCATAGCTCACAGCAACCTCAAAATTCCTGGGCTCAAGTGAGTCTCTTGACTCTGCCTTCCAAGTAGCTGGGGCTGCAGGCGCCCGCCACAACGCCCGGCCATTTTTTGGTTGCAGCCATCATTGGTGTTTGGCGGGCCCAGGCTGGATTTGAACCCACCAGCTCAGGTGTACATGGCTGGCGCCTTAGCTCGCTGAGCCACAGGTGCCGAGCCAACCAGCAAATTATTGAAACTACCTCCGTACTAGACTCCCTTCCTTCAGCCTTTGTCCTGTAGGGAGGGAGGCCTTTTCAATATACAGATCTGTCCAAGTCAATAAGGGGCTTCTGTGGCCTCCAAATTCTTCTGCTGGTGGGCAAGGGGTGCTCTTCATTCTCTGGGCCACCCAGCATCACCTTCCCTCACACCCCTCAGAATCACCTGCCCCACAAAACCCCATAGAACACTTACAGTACCTGTGCTTGTGCTGCATGGAATGTCTTCCCATCTTGTCCTTCTGCTGAACTCCTACTCATCCCTCAAGACACCTCAAACGTCCCTTTTCTCTGGGGCCTCCACTGGTCCGAGGCAGAGTTAGCCACCCCTTCCTGCAGGAGTTCCAAAACCCCATGTGTATTACAGCTCTACCCACTGTCCTGAGAAGATGTCTGAGTGGGATATTTTCATGCTCAACTCGGGGACAGGATGAGTGGGTGACAGGTGGCGAGACCTAGAAAGCAGTGAGAGTAAGCAGCTTGGGGACAAATCAGTGGGGAATTACATACCACTGCTGAGTGGGGCATGTGGTGCCAAGGGCCTTACAGACCTTATCTTCTTTCCTTGAATACTATGTGCGTGCGTGAGATAGAGCCTCCAGCTCTTTTGTGCATGGGGACCAAGAGATATTCAGAGGCCAAGTGGTTTGCCTCAATTAGCATAGGACTTTGGAACTGGTAACACCCACAGGTGGGAGAATTGAAGTGATACCAGAAGTCAGCCAGGTATGGTGGCGTACGGAGAGGGATGGCAGGGCCCTGGGGAGTCTTCAGGTTGCAGTCCACCCCACATGCTTGCCATTGCAAGGTCTGGCCACTCTGTGCTTCAGCTTCTCCATTTGCAGAATAGGCATGGAGCAAAATGCACAAGGGTGGGACATGCTTTGAGATTGCAAAGTGCTGTACCCATCTGGTTCCTGAGGGTTTTTTTTTTTTTTTTTTTTTTTTTGGGGAGAGATAGAGTCTCACCCTATGGCCCTTGGTAGAGTGCTGTGGCGTCACATCTACGTTGCTCACAGCAACCTCCAGCTCATGGGCTTAGGCGATTCTCTTGCCTCAGCCTCCCGAGTAGCTGGGACTACAAGCGCCCGCCACAATGCCTGGCTATTTTTTTGTTTTGCAGTTCAGTTGGGGCCAGGTTTGAACCTGCCACCCTCGGTATTTGGGGCTGGTGCCCTACTCGATGAGCCACAGGCACCGCCCGGTTCCTGAGGTTTTCATCCTGACCAAGCCTCATGCTTTGCAAATGGGACTGAGGAGCACAGACTCGCCCAAGGGCTGGCAGAGCTGTGGCCCGGGCAGCAGTCCCTCTGGCTCTGCCCTACTCCCTTCAGCTGCAAGTAGACAGGCACAGCACCTGGCCAGTGAAAGGGATCTGGACATACTCAGCACCAGGGGCGTTTCTCTTCCTAATTCTAATAATGGCAACGACACAGAGCTACAAATGAGGAATGGGAGAGAAGGTGAAATGGAGAAATGGACTTCTTTATTTAAATTAGAGTTGGGTTTTGTTTTGTTTTAGAAATAAGAAAAATGTCTTAATGATTTGCTAATGGGGGTGGAATGCGGTACTGGGAAGAGAGCTCTGTGGCTGGATAAAAACAGGGATGAGCAAGAAAAACCAAACATTCACTCTAATGATCTGTTTCTCTGGGTGGTAAGAGGAGACGATCCCTCTCGCCAAAGCCTCAGCGCCCCCTGCTGCAGCAGAGAGCTTCCTGGTGGGCGGTTGGTGTGATGGAGTGAGATCTTACAGCCTGGGTGTTAATCTAATCCAGGCACAGGCATGCAGGCAGGTGGAGTGTCTCAGCTGAGCCCTGTCACTCTCCGAGCTCAGATTTCTCATCTTTCAGATAGGGCCAAGATCTTTGGCCTCCTGTGATGAGATAGCATATAAGAGTGCGCACCCAGCAAGCACTCCATACTTGCACCTGCTTCCCTGGCAAGTCTTCTCTGTTTCAAAGGAAGCACTAGGAGTGGGAATCTCAGACCCCTTGGTAGTCTGTCTCTGGGGACAAGTGGTTTCGATAAGCTGGAGTCACATTCTATTCACCTCCCCTACGTCAGCCTCTCCCTGTGGCTACAAGGTCCCCTCAGTGCAGACACTACTCTGGCTTCTCCCCTTCTACCACTTCTCTCACTTCCTCACTCCCTCTCACCCCTGCCACATTGGACTCGCATGTATCTGGACACGTGAAGCTTCTCTGACTTCATGACCTGCGCACTTGCTTTTTCCTCTGGTGGGAACCTATCTCCTCCAAGATCTCTGCTCTTTCTTTATCATTTAAATCTCAGTTCAAATGTCACGTTCCCTAAGAGCCTTTGATTATTTAATCCAAATTATACCCATCTAGCCAACCAGCAGCACTCTCGACACAGCCCCGCTTTATTCTCTTTTAGGCACATTTCTACTATATCCGAGAAATGTTTCAATTGCCTTCTGAATGTGCAAAATAAACCAACCAGAAAGGTGCTGATGCTCAGTGATTAGCGTTAAGAAATACCAAAGAACAGGAAAAGCAAAAGTTTTGATATTATAAATAGGAGTGATGAGAAAATCTAATGCTTTTGTGCAAAGTCAAGGTATAGGCAAGATTAAGCCCTGTATGAGAGCCAAATCTTTTCATCCTAGATAGAAGCAACAGTTTAGAGAAGAAAAAAGGGGTCGAGATAAATAAGGTACTCCTGGGAAGATCTCTCTGCATTCCTAATTATTCATTCCTCTCTTTCCAATGGCAAATGCCCCCTTCCACATGGCTCTTCAAAGACTGCGAGTGGGCCTGATCCATCTCTGCCCAGCACAGGGAATGACACCATCCAAATTTCTCCAACAATGCCAAACTTTCTATTTATGAGATGACAAAATCACTTTATCAACATAAATGCTAACTACTACCCCCTAAATGTGAGTGCCATATCCAGAGTTCTTTTATAGGTCCAAACTTTGATTCACAATGTTCCAAGCTCACAATTATGCATGTAGTATTGCTTCCATGATGTCTGCAGTCCCTGGACCCATTGGAATCTGAAAGCTCCTGTTTGGTGATTTCTTTTTTAAACCTTATGCTTACAATTCTAACCTCTACCACTAGGTGGCAGTTAGGATGACACAAACTTCCCTGTCCAACTACTGGTAATTTAATCTCTAAGACTACACTTTTAATTAAAATACACCATAAATTAAAACAATATACATATATGGACACATATTTTAAAACTTACATTGGCATGATTTAAAGGTATTATAGTACCCAGAGTTGGCCAGAGTTTGGAGGAACATGCAATATGCATTCACTGTTGGTGGGAATGTAAATTAGCGCAGCCTCCTGGAGGGCAATTTGGCAACAGACATCAAACCCTGAAACATGTGCAAAGCCTCTGGTGCAGCAATGCAACTTCTAGATATTTATTTTAAGGAGATAATCATGGAAATAAGTCTACACTTCTTCCCAGGTGTTGACTATAAGGGTGAAAAATTGTCAATATAAATAATATAACTTGGAGACTAGTTAGATAAATTATATATATGATCAAATTCTATGTAGTTATTACATTCTACAAGAGATTTTTAACAATGTGGAAAAGTCTCACGATACAGTAAGTGAAAAAATAGGCTATAAAAAGTATGTCTAATGTAATCCCACGTTTATAACGGTAAGTACATAACAAATTTGCATATAAGAATGCTAGGAGGAAAAAAAAAAAGAGAGAATGCTAGGAGAACAGTGACCAAAATATGGAGAAGTCCTTTCTGTGGGTGGTAGCATTATGGATTTCTTCTTCTTTTTGCTTTTCTCTATTGTCTGAATGTTTTACCATAAACATGCTTTTGTTGTCATCGGAAGAGTTCTCTTAAGGAATGCTTGGGAGTAGAGAGGACTGGCCAGCTGATGCACAAAGGGGGCATGGACAAGGTGAACTGCAACCCAATTCCTTCCTAGAATGCTCCCGGCTCTGTGCCTGATGGGTACCACCACCCCCTGCCCCAGCCCACACAGAGCCCTTCCTAGGCTCAGATTGAGGGGGCTGAACATCCCATGTACACCAAACGTTTAGTGAATTCCCTATCGTCCTGTAACACCCTGCAAGAGCAACCCTGACTTGATATATCGCAGGTGCTCTCAGCCAGGGGGCTGTTCTGAAGCTGCACAGTGGGTGAGTGACAAAGGTGGAAATAAGCTCCAGCTATGTAAAGCCACATCTGGCTTGTCACCCACAGTGCCACCATCCCTATCCCCTGCCCTGTCCTGGGAGGGCGAAGGTGGCTGAAGCCCTTAACCTGGTGGAGTGACTCCTGGGTCACCAAGGACACAGCAATGGAGGACGAGGGGAGAAAGCTTCTCACCCAGTACCACCCACTCCCCTGTGGACCAGGAGAAACACAGAAAGGACTAACCTGAGGGTAAATATTAACAATGAAGCCATGCCAGGAGCGGTTCTGTTAGAAAGTCCCCAGTCCTTCCCAGCTGGTAAAACCAGCACTCCTGGGCCTGAACTACTCCAAAGAAGGCTGACGGCTCCCCCAGGATGTTGATGTCCAGAGCCCGGGGCTGCCCTGTCCAGGAATCGGAACCCTGAGTCCTGGCTCATCAGGACACGGAGCTGGGGGCGCTGCAGGGGCCCTGACCCAGTATGCTCCCGGGGATGAAGGGGGCCATGGTTGTGTTTCTGTGTCTCACAGGGCTGATGCTTCCCATGCTGCCATTGCTGGGGGCGCTGCACAGGTGTGTGTCCCCCAAGTCCTGCAGGGCTGGGCTCAGGCACCTTTTGTGCTTTCCGTGCAGCTGTCGCTTCCTCAGCCTCCTGCAGTCCTGATTCCGATGCTGTGGGCGAGGCCTTCATCACCCCCTTCACAGAGCAGGAAAGTGAAGCCCAGAGAGGGCGAGTGCCTTCCCCAGGGCCACCCAGCCAGGAGGCAGCAGAGTGCTCAGGGCTGGACTCCTCTCCTCAGCCTCCCAGGCGGGCACCTCCTGCAGGTCTGGGGCCCACACCCCACACCCCCACCTCAGCCTCCCTGACCCTGAGCAGACCTTGGCATTGGAAGGCCCCTAAACCAGCCAGCATTTCTCTCCCTGCACTGTCCTGCCCTGGAGGAGTGGAACAAACCTGCCCCCTCACACGCCAAACCCTCCTTCCTCTGGGCTCACCCTGCTCTTATGTCATCCCAGGATTTCCAGATGCTTCCGGCACAGCCCTCAACCTCCCCACAGGTCTCGCCAGTGGCACAGCCGCATCTTGCTTTGATGTCCCGGGCTGGGGACATCCACAGCAAGTGGATGAACTAATTTTTGGTTAAATCTGCGAAGATCTGTGAAGGGGTGACACCACAAAGGCCAGTCTGGAGCCAGCCAGTCTCCTGCTCCTGAGTGGTGACATGACATGGTAGCTGGGATAGGAGCCCCTGCCCTGCCTGCCCAGCGGGCCCTCCAGGGCCGCGGCTGACCCTCTGCTTGCTGACCCCTGTCAGGAAGTGGCAGTTTTGGTCCTGGGGCTCTTCCCTCTACCTGGAGGGCAGCCCTAGAGGCCTGGGCAGCCTTGTCTTCAGAGAGCTCATGCTAATCCTGCCACCGAAAGGCCACAGCTACGAGGACAGAAGAGGCAGGAGCACAGACAGAGTGGGGTCAAGGCTCAGGAAAAGAATATTGGCTTCGGAGGAAAGGACAGATAGAGCAAAATATAAATGACAAATTACCGGGTAGCCATCTCGTCCTGATTGCCCCTGTGGTAATTAATACGTCATTAATGATCAGACTTTCGGCAGAAAACCATATGGCAACCCCGATACCCCCCACGTTCTGTGTGGTTTGCCGCAGAGGCTGCTGGCTGGGAGCTCACTCTTTAGCAGAAGAACACAGGGCTTTGGTGAGTCTGGGGGACACAGGCCCCTTTTCCTGCCTCAGAGGGACAAGCTGGGGGGGCTCCCAGGCACACACCCACGCCGTGCTCCCACTGTCACCGGGCACATGCAAACACCACCTGGGGAAGAGGGTCTGCAGGGCGGAGCACCGCCACAGGATCAGACCAAGAACTGAGATGTTCCTTAAATCGGGCCTGCCCAGGGCCCTGGACAAGATCCTCATTCCCTCCCAGTTGTCACTGGTATGTGATGAACAGAGAAAGAAGCTGGAGCTAAGGGGACTTTTCTTGCCATGTTTCTGGACCCCTAGCATGGACCCTGCTTAGGCTGAAGATCGAGACCGTCTGTGTTTGTTAATATCTTTAAAATAGCTTTCATTTTTTTCACAGATAAGTTAAAAAAATTTACTCCACAGCCCTCTGTGTTACATACTTTAGCAAGTTCACACAAGCTAGCCTCCCAGGGACCGCCAGGGATAGCTTGGCAGAGAAACTGCTGGGGCCAATACATCGCACATTTCTGTTGGATTGCCTTTGGCTCATTGTGGGGCTACATGCACCAAGCAGCCCAGATTCCGGAAGGTACTGATCGGGAAGTGAATCATGGTAAAAGGAAGTCAAAAATAAAATGGCTCATCTGAAAGGAATTCCTTGAGAAGGTTGATTTTGGCTCAGGCCAGCTGTCAATGTGCTTCTTGAATGGATTTATTGGGATTTATTGGGCTCTGAGAAACTGCCAAGGTGAATCAAATGCAGACACTTCCTGTGCCCTGGGGAACGAATGGGATTTCCAGGGCTGCTTGAAATCTTCCCGCATTTAAAATGCTGCCTCTGGCCAGCCAAGGGAAGTTCAGGGAGCTGCCCAGGGCTTCCCCTCACACCTTTCAAAAGCCAATGCATGGAAGTTTTTCCTCTGCTCCATCATAAACCCCTCACCAGCCAGGTAAACTCAGCTGTCTAATCCAAAGAAGAAAAAGGGACCCTTGGGGTTCCAACTTATTCTTTACTCTAGAGTCCTTTCTGACAACATACACGAGGCAAAACCACTTAAAAATATCCATTGCCACAGAGCATTTCAAAACCACAGCATGGTGCCGGCGTCTCTGCCCACCAAGTTGAGCCAAAACTTTGGTGAGCCAGCTCTCTTGGAAGGAAAATGGTCACAGAATGTTTCAGGGCAAGTCAGGCCTGTGGAAATCAGTGCTTGATTCATCTATAAGTTGAAAAATATTAATAATATGGCCTCTGTCTAGGACTGATTTTTTTTTTTAAGGACACACCCCTCTAACCAAAAATTTTCATGGAAGTGCTACAGAGAAAATACCAAATGTCTTATCTTTCAGGAGCAGAGAGGATAGTCCAGGACACTTACTGGAGGACCTGCAAAACACAAGCAGAGAAGCCATGGTCAGCATCGAAGGGACAGTGGGTCACCTCAACTGTCTTCACCAGCTCTGGGCCACCTCTCCTCACAAGGCTTTGATGCCTTCATGGCTGTCTCCTGCCACAGCCTTGCAAATAAGGGTCAGCCCCAAAGCCAAGGGCAGAGAAGAAGGAGCTCCTTTGCCCTTGGAGGGGCCAGGGGCCATGTGGGTGGCAATGACAATTCCCACATGTATTGGCTCATGCACCCATTTTACCAGGGTGTGTGGTATTCACCCATTTTGGGTTCTGGCAACTCAGATAAGAATCAGACCTTGTTCCTGCTTGAAGAACAAGTTCTGGTGCTCATCAGGGGTTGGTCCATTTCCAAAGAGGGGGAGAGACTTAGGGGAGCAAATATTTTGGGCAAAGGGAAGAATGCAAGTAAGGGCATGCAGATGTGTGACCGAGCAGACATGGGGGGTGCCCGAGGCCTGGCCTGGGGTTAGGTGTGCATGGGAGGTGGAAGGGGAGAGTCTGGAGGCACCAGTGGAGCTGCCACTGAGACTGTCCCACCAGATGAGGCTCTCGGAGAACACTTACAAGAAACCCACAGGGGCTTCACCTTGCAATTTGCACACCCATTATTGCATTTGACCTTCCCAACAATCTTTTGGAAGAGGTATGATGAACATCTCCATTCAACAGCTGACAACGCAGAGGTACAGAGAGAAGTGATTTGTTCATGGCCACATCACTGGTTAGGGGTAGAGTTCACCCCAGAAGGGGTGTCTCAACTCTCCCACCCAATGCACTTAGCCTAAGCCATGTCACTGTCAACCAGTAACTGCTGTGGCTCATTAGACTCCAAACCTCGCTCTGGAGGATGAGGCCAGCACTGATAGGCAGCACTCAGCAGTCAGTCAGCCAGGGGGCATTTATGGATTGGCAGCTGGGACCTGGGGGCAGGTAAAGCAAACCAGTAGTGAGTACAAGTGGCAAGATCCTTGACTCATGGAACGTCTATTAAGCAGATAGATACAGAAGAAAACAATCACACGGGATGCTCCAAGCACATTTCCAGGGACTTGATCCAGGCTGGGCTGATCCAGGCTAGGCCAAGTCTGGCAGGGGAGAGAGAACTAATTGTCTGGGGAGGAATGCTGGAGATGAAAAGCTCAGGACATGCCCAAATCAAGGGCACTTGAGCAGGTAGGAGAAATATGGCAAAAGGGAGGGCCAGCCAGACACGGGCCTTGTCTCACTTCATGGTCTGCAGGGCTTGCTTGGTCCTAAGGACCATGGGAGTCAATTTGTGGAAGGGCAAGAGAGGACTCAGAGAATACACTGTCAGTGTCCCCATGTGGGGTGCTGGTGCCCTGGGTCGGGGTATGGGAGAGTCAGGAGAGGCTGGTCAGAGAGGAGAGTTGGGTCTTGCTGACAATCTAATGGTGGAGTCAGGGGCCTATGGGAAGGAGAGAGATGACAAGGATTTTTGGCTTAAAACACTGATGTAATCATACCCAGGAATGGTGACAAGTGAGGACAGTGGTTTCTCTCCAACATTAGGGCACAGAGCAGGGTGTTGGCAAGTTGGAGACCCCGCACAGCTGACTCCTCAATTTCAGCCAAGGACCTTGACCTCTATTTTCCAAAGAAAACAAATGCCATCTGACAGACTCACCATCACCTTTCCAGTGCTAGTCATGTGCACCTGCCCCTGTGCCCACACCCATCCTTCTTCTCTGTGTGATCCCTGGTTAACTCAGAGGAACTGACCCCTTCCTGTTCAGCCTGCCTTCCTGGACCTTTGATGGAGCCCAGTCCTGCCTCCCATTCCCTGTCTGTTCATCACAGGGAAGCTCTTTCTCACGGGGTCCTTCCCAGTAGCTCTGAAATGTGCTGTTTGCTCTGGTGACACAGCCAGTCCTTGGTCCTATACCCCCTTGTAATATCGCTCTGTCTCTGCTCTCTCCCTCATGGCCAGAAAGAGGTGTCTCCTCTCCCTGTCCCTGACGCCTCATCTCCCACAGTGCCTCTGATTTGAACCCCATCCCTGTCGCTCCACCCAGATAGCTCCCATCAGGGTCTTCACCACTGCCTCCAGGCAAGAAACCTAACTTGTCATTTTACTCGCCCTCCTGGCAGCGTCCTTGCAGTGCTGCCTTCCTTTGGCTTCCCAGCAACATGCCACCTTCCTCCCGCCTTCCTGGCCTTTCTTGTCTCTAGAGGACTCAGTCACCCCCGCCAGCCTTGCATGCAGAGGCTCCTCAAGGCTCGCGTCTGGGCTCGCTTCTCTTCAATTTTCTTCTTGCCCATCTGTGCTCTGCTCCTGTCTTCCTGAAAGAGCTCATCCCTGCTCAGAGCTACTCCAGGCAGAAGAGTCCCCTCTTCTCTCTCCAGCCCAGGTTGTGCCTTGGAGCCCCAGGCTTCCTTTCCCAGCTGCCTCCTCGGCATTCCCTTGGAATAATTCCAATCCTCCTCCAAGCAAGTCCGCAGCTGCACATATGATCTGCCCACAAACTTGCTCCTCTCCCCCAGGACCTCGTCTCTGCCAGTGATTTCGCCTTCCATTCAGCTGTGTGAATCGGAAAATGAGGAGCCCTCCCGGACATACCGACTTTCCTCCCCTCCCCCACCCCCCATTTCTCCCTCTCCAATACCACAGCCCTAGTCTGTGTTAGTGCCATCTCTAGGCTGCTGCAACGACTTCCTGACTTGCCTGTCCTCTCTTCACCTTCTCACAGATACTCTTTGAGTACTCGCCCTCTGCCAGACACTGTCCTAGGCACTCAGGGTACATCAGTGAAAAGAACAAAGATCCCTGTCTTGACAGAGGCTACCTTCTAGAGAGAAAGACGGATGGGATACAGCAATTGTCATAAATCAGCAAGTCAGCTGGCAAGTGAGTAGAGTCACAGGCAGAGTAGAGTCTGTTAGTGCTGGACTGGAATATTCAATAGGGCAGTCAGGGTAGATGCCACGGACATTTGAACAAAGGCTCGGGAGAAGTGTAGGGCTTGGCTGTGCAGATTTCTGGAACAACCACTACCAGGCAGAGGGAAACCCCAGCGCAAAGACCCTGGGGCCGAGGGGTGTGAGTGTGTAAAGGACAGCAACAGGTCAGAGAAACGTGGGAGGTGGCTTTAGAAAGGTGGGTGGGGTCTTACTGACCATTCTTTTTTTTTTTTTTTTGAGACAGAGTCTCATTACGTCACCCTCTGTAGAGTGCTGTGTCATCACAGCTCACAGCAACCTCAAACTCTAGGGCTTAAGCGGTTCTCTTGCCCCAGCCTCCCAAGTAGCTGGGACTATAGGCACACATCACAACGCCCGGCTATTTTTCTGTCATTACTGCTTAGCTGGACTGGGCCAGGTTCGAACCCGTCAGCCTCAGTATATGTGGCCAGTGCCGTAAACACTGTGCTATGGGTGCTGAGTCTGGTTGGCCATTCTTGTCTCTGTATCTTTTCTTTGAGACAGGAACCCTTGTAGGGATTTGAGCCGAGAGAGGATATGACCTGCCTCAGGTTTTAAAGGTCGTGCTGTTGGGGGTGGCAGTGATGCCTGCAGGTGATAATGGCTCAGAGCGGGTGGTCAAGGGTGGTGGGAATGGTTGGATTCTGGGTTGACTCTCATAGTAGAGCCAAGAGGATTTCCTGCTGACAGCACGTGGATGTGAGAGTGGTGGGTCTCTGAGAAGTTCTGTCACAAAGGGGGGCAAAGGAACAGGGCAGTTGCTTTGGGTGGCATGGGGTGGGTGTTTCTGTGAGAGGAGAGGCACCAGAGCACGTTTGCAGAAAGGAGTTTTCCCACAAGGAGGGGAGACAGAGCCACCAAAGAAGGGGATTCCTGGAGCAGCATTCCTGGGGGCCTGGTGAAGAGGAGGCCCTGGCACAGGTGCTCTGGGCAGGAGCCGAGTGCACAGAGCTGCTGGGTGTGGCCGCAGAGAGGCCTCTGGGAAGTTCTCTTCTCATTGTGCTAACACTTCTGTGAAGTTGAGTGTGAGGCCATTGGCCACAGGTGGGGGAGTGCTGGGGGGGCAGACTGACCAGGTGGGGAATGTGGCCTCAGCCAGGTGGCACAAAGCGCCACTAGGGTGTGGGGTCTGGAATTTAAGGTGAGATGACCCGTGTGTGTTTCTTTCCAGTCACAATGAGCTGTGCATGCTGGAGCGGGGTATGTGGAGGGTCGGAGCGGTGAATTCGGTGAGGGGTGACTGAGGGGATGAAGGGTCAAGGGCTGAGTCTCTGGATTGCAAGGCTGGTGAGATCAGAAAACTATGGTAGTGGGCTGCTATGTGTGAGTTGAGATTTGGATGACGTTGTATTTATTGGTGGTGACGTGGTGTTGGGCAGGAGCACACGAGGCAGAGGCCTTGGTCGGGTGAGGCCACAGAATCCAGAGGCCTATCAAGATTCATAGGATTTCACCCAGAAGTAGCATTGGAGAGAGGGCTGGTGACCAGGGCCTGAAATCCACTAGCAATGAGGTGGGTATGCCTGGGATCAGAGACGGCTTCCACTATGTGGCCCCAGGGCCACTGCAGTCTCCATTTTGGGGCCAGGGCATGTTAATACAGATCTGTCTCATTGTGTGTAGAACAAAGGCCCAAATCCAGGGTGTCTTCCACATAGTGATGTGGATCCACACGTCCCACCACCACACCCTGGCTCCCTCCCTGGGCCACCCCACCCCTCCCTGAATCCCTCAGAACAGCAGGAAGGGACATGTTATTGACAGAATGCAGTGGGCAAACCAGTAGATTTCAGAAAAAATTGAAATGGGATCCATACCTCCCCATAAACCAGGATAAATTCCTGAAAGGATCAAAGATTTACATGCTAAAAAAAAAAAAAACAACAACAGAAATCCTAGAGGAAAATGTGAGAAATTTCCTTTCTAACCTTGGAGAGGGGCAGGGTCTTCTAACTATAGTTCATAATCCAGAAGACATAAAAGAAAAGTCTGATCCAATCATAGAAACCCCAGAAATGTCTGCATGGTAGAAAGCCCTGAAAGCAAAGTCAAAAGCTAAACTAGAAAAAAAAAAAATCTACCTCACATCACAAAGGCTAGATACTTTGATATAAAAATGCCACTACAAACCAACTCTCAAAACATCAGGCACCTAATGGAAAAATGGCCCAAAGATATGAATAGAGAGTTCACAGAACAGAAAGTATAAATAGCCCTGAAATAAATGAATTATGCAGGAGGTTTGACTTTTGTAGCTACAAAATTAGAAATGCTAATTCTCATTCATAATAAAAGAAATGAATGTTAAAATTACAATCATATCAGTTTAGAGAAATGGCAAAAATAAAAAAAAAAGAAAAAGAAAAATGGCAAAAATTCAATGACCTACTGTGTGAAGGGCAATGAAAACTGGTAAGATGAATCAGAACCCTCTCTATAGAGAGATTTGGCAATACTTATTAAGTTTTTTTTTTTTTGAGACAGCCTCAAGCTGTCACCCTGGATAAAGTGCTGTGGCATCACAGCTCACAGCAACCTCCAATTCCTGGGCTCAAGTGAGTCTGCTGCCTCCACCTCCCAAGTAGCTGGAACTGCAGGTGCCCGCCACAACGCCTGGCCATTTTTTGGTTGCAGCTGTCATTGTTGTTTGGCGGGCCCGGGCTGGATTCAAACCTGCCAGCTCAGGTGTATGTGGCTGGCGCCTTAGCCTGTTGAGCCACAGGCGCCAAGCCAATACTTATTAAGCTTTAAAATGTATGTGCCAATTGCTACAGCAATTATCCTTCCTAGAAATTTATTCTAGGCTACATTAACATATATGTAAAAGGACAGGTGTATAAGAATTCATTGTAGAACTGTTGAGACAGCAAAATATTAGAAATGGCACAAATGGAGCTGATTAAGTAAAGATGGTACATCTGCGCATGGGATTTTATGTAGCTGTGAAAAAGATGAAGTTCTCTGTGTTCTGATATGGAACAAACTCTACGGTATATTGCTACATTTTAAAAAAGGTGTAGAATGGTACATACATGTAGCCACTTATGCTAAAGTAATCTGTAAGACTTCTGTTTGTATAAACACAGAACATCTCTAGGTGTGGACGCTAGAAGGTAGTCATCAGGGTGCCTCCTAAAGGAGGAGCAGAATGGCCAGAGGACAGGGTGGCAGGGACACTGACTTTCCACCCTGAGCTCTTTCCCATCACTGGACACACGTATAGCTCCCTAACCAGGAGAGTCCACACACTGTAACAAAGGCTGGAGAAAGCTCTGTATCTTTGGACGCTTCCCTTAACTTTTGCTGCCTTTCCTCATGCTTACCTCCAAGGCAGCTTGGACTGGGATTATCATTTAGGATAGGTACCTGGGGTCCTGAGAACAGAGGAGGTCCGGCCTGAGGTGGAGCCCAGTGGAGAGGGAGGGAAGCTGTGAGCGTAAGCACAACCCCCTCACTGCATGCTTCTCGGTTTTGGGAACTCCCTCCTCTGCCTTACCCGAACCTTCTCATGTAACCTCTGCTGCAGCGTCACTAAGTGCATTTTACAGATGAGCAAACTGAGGCTCAGGCTCATGTTCTGCTCTGACCTGGGAAGAACCCAGGCAGTCTGGCTTCAAGCCTGATAAACAGGGGCAGAGAGAAACTGTTTGGGCAGAAATAGCCCTGGAAGTCCCGGGAGGGTGTGTGGTGTGTCAGAGATCACCCGGCTTGTGAGGGGGCAGTCTAGGCTGGAAGCAGCCCCGTGGGACCTTAAACACATGGCACCATCCAGTTTTCAGAGGGGTAGCCTGAGTGAGAATGGCAGCATTCCAGAGACTGATCCTGTTGCTGGTGGGATAGGTCACCTCTAGCGCATCTGGAAGACTCCAAAACACACTGATCACCACCAGTCCTGGGCCCCACTAGCCCATGTCCCCAGGCTACCATCACTTCACACCAGCACCACTGTGACAGACTCCTAACTGGACTCCTGGGCACTCAACCTCACCAGCCACAGGGGCCTTTGAAGAATGTCTGCCCCCTTCCTAGGACTTCCCATGGCCCATGGAGTAAAATCCAAACTCCTGGCACAGCCTTCCCGTGTGGCCTGAACTTCGCTGATCTCCACTGATCTCTGATGACTTCAGCCACCACCCTCGACTCTGTTCATCTCTCTTGGTTCTTCAAGGTGGCAGCTGTCTTTGGCCTTAGGACACTCACATCTGCCATGTTCCTGTGGCCAGGCCAGCCTTCATTGTCACTACTTTGGATGAGCCTTCTGCAACTATGACATCCATCTCTTTGCCCTTTGCTCATTGGTTTCTATCATGCCTCCCTGTTATTTCTTTCCCAGCACTTGTAGCATCTGCTGTGATGATTAAATCCATTTATTTGAGTGTTGATGATCATCTGTCAGCTCCCCCAGTAAGGCCACACCCTGTGAGCTGGGACCACATCTGCTGGGTTCCTGCTGTTTTCCTGCTGCCCAGATCTGGGCCTGGCAGGCACAGCACTTGACACTATGTGCTGAGTGCATGAGGGGTGAGAAGGACAGGGACCACCTGGCAGGTCGCCTCTCCCAAGCCCCCTGAACTTGACTTCACAGTACAGGGATTGCAGAAGAACTTGCTGCTGGGCTGCAAGAATGATGGGTGGGATGGAGGGCTTGTTCTATTGGGTCCCTACTGAGAGAGGGAGCGGCCTGCAGGCCCTCCAGCTGAGCACACGGCAAAGGCGGTGCCCATGCAGCCCAGCTCCTTGCATACAGCTTTCAAACAGTGTTGTGGGCATTGGCTGAATCCCTCAACTTTGCTGTTAGGAATGTGGGAATAATTAAAAAAGAGCCAGATGACTTGGGAAATAAGTAAAACAGGCCTGAGGACGTAGACAATTCATTGATGCTGGGGCCTGTTAGCTGAATGGATGTGGCCTGACAGTTTCCCAAAGTGGGAGCTGTGCCTCTTTATAGCTTGAGGTTGGGAGAGGGGGCTTGGGTGGGTGAACTTCTTGCTTGGTATTAACAGGTGAGTAGAGATGGGTGGTGGGCCTGGCCACCCACAATGCCACTTTGATCCCTTACCTCCTCCAGGGACAATCATTTTCTCAGCGTTTCCCAAAGGGTATGTCTAGCTTCTCTGTAAGACAAGCTGGGAAGAGTATTTTCTTTTTCTTTCTTTCATTTTTTTGCAGTTTTTGGCCAGACCTGGATTTGAACCCTCCACCTCCGGCATATGGGGCCAGCACCCTACTCCTTTGAGCCACAGGCGCTGTCCGGAAGAGTATTTTCTGTAGCCTAGCAGGAACCCAGCCCCCACACAAGGAGATGAAGGCCAACTTTGATGGCCTGAGGCTGCTGAGGTTATTGTTCCTGCTCTTAGCCCCACACCTGCTTCTCTCTGTTGTCCCTGGACTCTAATTCCCCCTTCTGCCTGTCATTACTCTCCCTGACAGAGCCTTTTGCCTCTCCCATTCAGCCAGCTCAGGCAAGACTCTCAACTCTTGGAAACCCAAACTTAACCCCACTATGAGGACAATAACTTTTGAGCATGCTTCTAAGAGACCTTCCCCCGAGGATCACAGGGGGCTAAGGACTTTTAAAACAAGTTTGCAGGCAGATGAAATGAAGGTTAGAGGTTGATAAATCTAGAGGCAATAATGAGTTAGTGAGCCAGGGTATTGAGTTAGGAGTTTGTGATTGAAATGTGGGAAATCAATGTGTCTGCCTTTCTAGGTTGCTACAAGGATTGAATGAGATAGATACTGTGCGTACAGCATTGGCACAGAGGATGCAGTGAAAAATAAGTGCAGGCTGAATTTATATCATTCTTTCTCTCTCTAGTGTGTATGCATGCACACACATACATATCTTAGATCTTAGGGAGAAGAGAAACATCACAACATTGTGCAACCATCACCACTATATAATTTTATTTATTCTTCATTTTTGAATGGTAGTTTGTCTGGATATACAATTCTTAGTTGACAGATTTTTAATTTATTTTTCTGCTCCCTTTGACTATGTCATATTATCCCATGCTTTCTGGATGCCATTGTTTCTGATGAGAAGTTACATGTTAATTTTATTGAGGTTCCCTTGTATGAATGAGCCACTTTTCTTTTTGCTGCTTTCAAGATTTTCTCTGTCTTTGACTTTCAGCATTTTTACCCTGATGTATCCGGGTCTATATCTCTTAGATATATACTACTCTTAGATATATCTTTATCCTACTTAGAGTTCATTAAGCTTCTTGGATATATAATTATTTTTCAGCAAATTTGGGAAGCTTTGATGTATATCTTCTCAAATATTTTTCCTGCTCTCATCGCCTTTTCTATCCTTCCAGTATTTCCATTGCATGTATGTTGATGCACTTAACCGGTGTCCTACATTTCCATCAGGCTGTTGATGTTTCATTTTTCTCTTTATATCGCATAATCCATATCAGCCTATCTTTAAGTTATCTGCTTCTTTTTTTTTTTTTTAATTAAATCATAGCTGTGTATATTAATGCAATCATGGGGTACAATGTGCTGGTTTTACATAACATTTGAAATATTTTCATCAAACTGGTTAACACAGCCTTCATCGCATTTTCGTAGTTATTGTGTTAAGACATTTATATTCCACACTTAATAAATTTAACATGTACCCTTGTAAAATGCACTGTAGGTGTGATCCCACCAATTACCCTCCCTACACCTATCTTTCCCCTCCCCTCCCCTCCCTCTCCTCTTTCCCCTTCTTCTTGCACTATAGTTGGGTTATGGCTTTTGTATGAAAGCTATAAATTGGTTTCATAGTAGGGCTGAGTACATTGGATACTTTTTCTCCATTCTTGAGATACTTTGCTAAGAAGAATATGTTCCAGCTCCATCCATATAAACATGAAAGAGGTAAAGTTTCCATCTTTTTTAAGGCTGCATAATATTCCATGGTGTACATATACCACAATTTATGAATCCATTCATGGGTCAATGGGCACTTGGGCTTCTTCCATGACTTAGCAATTATCAATTGGACTGTAATAAACATTCTGGTGCAAATATTTTTGTTATAAAGTGATTGGTCTTCTGGATATATACATAGTAGAGGAATCAAAGGATCGAATGGTAGGTCTATTTGTAAATCCCTAAGTGATCTCCAAATATCTTTCCAAAAGGAACATATTAGTTTATATTCCCACCAGCAGTGTAGAAGTGTTCCCTTTTCTCCACATCCATGCCAACATCTCTGGTTTTAGGATTTTGTGATGTGGGCTAATCTTATGAGAGTTAGATGATATCTCAAAGTAGTTTTGATTTGCATTTCTCTGATGATTAACGAT
>CAUYON010153892.1:0-16303 GCA_963573935.1 Arctocebus calabarensis
CTATACTTATCCTTTAAGGTGAGAAGAGATTCTCGTATGCAGCAGATATCTAGTTTAAGTTTTTGTATCCAGTCATCAAACCTGTGCCTCTTTAGAGGACAATTTAAACCATTCATGTTAATTGAAAATAATGATAAGCCATTCGAATGTGAAGTGGGTATTTTAGATCCTTTCACCATTGTAAAGTTTGGTATGTGGTTGAAAGTTTCTACTTAAGTTTACTTTTGTGGTGGAGGTTTGCACTGGTCATTATGGAGGATAGATCTGAGTATATCCTGGAGAGCTGGTTTAGTTATGGCAAATTTCTTCAACATATGAATGTCATTAAATGATTTAATTTCTCCATCATAAATGAAATTCAGTTTGGCTGGATATAGGATCCTGGGTTGGAAGTTATTATGTTTTAGGGGGTTAAAAGTCGATGCCCACTCCCTTCTAGCTTGAAAGGCTTGAGCAGAGAGATCTGCAGTTATTCTAATATTCTTTCCCTTGTAAGTAATGGATTTCTTGCATCTGGATGCTTTCAGAATCTTCTCCTTTATGTTAACTTTAGTGAAGTTAACTATAACGTGCCTGGGAGATGTCTTATTCAGGTTGAGTCTTGCTGGGGTTCTGAAATTGTCTGCTATCTGAATTTCAGAGTCTCTAGATATGTCTGGAAAATTCTCTTTCATAATCTCAAGAAGAAGGGACTCTGTGTCTTGTGAAGCCAGTTCATCACTTTCAGGTATCCCTATAAGATGAATATTGGTTTTCTTCAAGTTATCCCAGAGCTCTCTGAGAGAATGATCCATTTTTGCCTTCCATTTCTCTACCTCTTTGAGCATTTGGGAGCATTCAGAGTCTCTGTCTTCAGTGTCAGAAATCCTTTCCTCTGTTCTATTCTGTTACTGAGGGCTTTCGCTGTATTTCTCAGATCTTTGAGGGCTGCAACTTCGTGTCTCAATGTGTCAAAATCTTTGATCATTTTGTCTTTGAATTGGTTGAATTCTTGAGACATCTTCTGAATTAATCCTACAATTTCTACCTCCATCTTAGTTTCCATTTTGTTGATCTTGTTTGCAATCCAGATTCTAAGTTTGATTTCTGACATCTCATCTATCTGTTTGTGAATAGGATCCTCTGGATTGGATGGTTTGTCATTCTTTTGGGGAGTTGCACTGTTCTGTTTATTCATTTTACCAGACTTTTTCTGCTGATTCCATGCCATGATTGTTTTTCAGTGTTTAGGTAGATGAGCAGGTCAAGTGAAATTGGACTGGAATCTTCTATGGTTGTGGCTGACTAGCCTAGGAACTGGGACTGTTGCCTGCAGCTTTTCATCTACAATTTTGCAAAGTACCTTTACAGTACTACAGTCTGTGACTATAGAGGCCTACTTAGTGTAGTGGGGGTAGGTGGCTCTGTCTTGTATCCAGCTGATTTCTGTCAACTCCTAGTGAATCAGTAACCCTGGGGTGCAGTCTCAGGCTCAGTGAAATACAAGCAACTAGGATGTCCCTTCCCCCACCAGTAGTATCTGGAAAAGGACAATCAAACCTTCTCACTACAAGAAAACCTGGTTCCCACCTTGGAGGGTCATCAGATAATTTGTACAGTTCAAATGTTCCAGACCAATTGTCCCCAACAGCCCCCCACTTTCCAGCTGGAAAGTGCAAGAGGGCTCCAGCAACTAGATGTTAGGGGCTATTGGCAGCTTGAGTGTGATTTGAGCACCTTCAGAGTGCCAAGGACTCAGAAATGCCCATACAGTAGGAGGTTTACAGCCAGGGTGTTGGTGCCACTTACCTCACCTTGGTTGTCCTTCAGCACCAGATTTTGGATACCCCATTTTCTCGTAGTCTCTCTGGAAGACTCTGTTAACCCAGTCTCTGTGTCTGTCCAAAAAAACAAATGTGTCAGGACTATGTGACTGCCAGAGTCAGAATGAGGTCATTACCTCCTCCACATCGTTACCACAGTCTACCACCATCCAGCAGGGGAAGCTGAGGTCTGTCTTCCTCAGGTGCTCAATGGCAGCTGAATAAAGTTCCACCTGAGCTCAATACAAACCTGAGGATATCCAGACAGCAAAATAATTTCTCTCTCAGCCACTGCACGTTTGTTGCCTTTGCTCTGCAGTACTGGAATCCCTATAGGATGAGGTATGGCTCCCTCTGGAAGGCCACAGAAATGAGGGGATGGCTCTCCAGAGTTAGACCCCAGAAGGATCACTCTACTAATGCTGAAGTTGGGTGGAAGGTGCCTCATCTTAGGTTCATGCTCTTCAGCAGCTTCTGAGCCTCCACCCGCAGTGTTGGAACCCTAGCCTCTGTCTTCTGCTGAGATCCTCTTTTTCTTTGGGCCTGTAAAGTCCCCTTTCCCTCTATGTCTTCCTGTACAGTTACTGGATTCAGAGGAACAGCACAGCTGCACAGCCAGTCTATGCAATGCCCACTCCTAGGTAATAAATGTAGACAATCTGGATTCTGGATGAGTTGGACTTCTAGACTTCCAGACTGGTGGAAGGGGTAGACTGAAGGATCAAGATGGCAAGGAAAACATTTAGAACACCAATCACCTTAGGATCAAATGAACTAATAAACAAATAAAAAGGCTACCAGACACACAAGCCCACAGATGCACCCACACTCAGAAACACATAGACATACAGACAGAACAAAACAAACAAAAAAACAAACAACAACAACAAACAAAATCTACAATAAAAATAATGATACTTGTAAAATACTTGGGAAAAAAAAGCCTCTAAAATATCTGATGTAAGCACTCTCAGAAGACATAGGAATGGAAGAAGCGAAAGAGGAGAGAAAAAAAGAAAGTAGTGTTAATAAAAGAGTTACAAAAGGGAAGAAAGGAAAAAGAAAAATACAATTGAAAATAGAAGAAATAAAAATACCATAAAAAAATTAAAATGAAAAAAATAATTATCAATAGCTCCTCTGAGAAAAGGATGAAAAAAAAAACCCAACCTCAGAAATATTATTCTTGTATACATATAGAAATACACATCTATATATATGAGGTAGAAGTCAACTTTATTGTGAATAAATTTATAATGCAATATACTTTCCAGACACCAGATGGCACGGTGAGTGGTTCCCAGACTTATACCTGATTCCCTGCTTATTTTGTTACTATGGTAACCACTCTACCAGCCTGGTCATCATCTTTGGAGTTTCTCCAACTGTTTGTTCTCTAAAAGATAGCCCACTTCGGGTGTTCCGCTCCAGACAGCACTCCCATCTGACCTCCAAACTTGGTGCAGGATTCCACACTTCAGCAAAGTCCACTTTGCTCCCATGTTCTCCCGCAAACTGGCAACTGCAATTGGCTGCTACAGGTTTGGCCGCCCCCTCTGTTGCTGCCTAGGGACTGCAGCCGTTTCCACAGCTGCAGTGTACAGGACCCTCTTCACCAATTTCCACAGCTCAGAGTGTCTCCTCTAAGCCCCAGTGCCCTATACACCCTGAACAGTCAGGCCTCACCAGGATTCCCCACCAGGGATGGCACTGTCCTTTCAATTACTCCCAATGATCTGGGGAAAGGGTGTCTTGCCATTTAGGATAGTTCAAAATGTCTGTTCTCCTCCCTTCAATTCCCCCTTGGGCTTCCTACTCCTCTAAGGCTCCAAGCAGCACCACTTTCTGGTTGCCAAACTCAGGAATCCACGCTTCACCAAAATTTTCATCAATTAGGTTTTCGAGTTGCGAACTGCTGTCCTCCCTGTGGGAGGGGCCAGCTGCCGGCCATCTCTGCCGGGCCGGGGAAAAGGCTATATCAGAGTCTGAGGTTTTGTACTAGACCTCAAATACAGCTAAGCCACCAATTCATTGCACATCTCCAGCTGTCCATCCACACCAATAATCCACACGGGGAAAGATCCAGAGCCCCCTCCCTCTCACCTGATGTCCTGTGAGAGATGGGCTATGCATCTGTCCTGACCACCATCTTGGTCTGCCTCCCTGATCTACTATTTTTAAAAGATTTTATCAATAGGATATGTTCCCTTTGTCAAAAGCCTTTTCTGTGTCTCTTGGTGTTACTGTTAGGTTTTCATTATTGATTTTATTATTGTAGTGTGTTCTATTAGTTGATTTTACCATATTGAGCTAGACTGGAAATCCTGGTAATAAATCCCATTTGATACTGCATTTCCATCTTTGTCCCAGAAAAATACATTGGTACCATCATAGCTCAAGGAAATGCAAGGTGATAACCTCAAGTGATGCACCTATGTTTATGCTTCTCAGCAGCTGAGCATACAGGCTCATGGCACCACTGCTAGGGATGTTTTGCACTTATTTTGTGGACAAGTGGGGTCTCACTATATTGCTCATTCTGTCTGAAACCCCTTAGCTTCCAGTGATGCTTCTGCCTTGTCCTCTTAAATTGCTGGGATTATAGGTGTGAGTTATGGGGCTCATCTATGCATATGTTTTCGTGAAAGATTTCTCTTTTTTCCTCATAGATAACAGCCTATAGATTTAAAAATAACAATTCTATTCACATATAATTTGTGCATTCCACAATTCACCCATTTCAAGTATAGAGTTGAAGACTACACATTAAGGGATCACTTGTATACTTTGCTTGTTTCTTACCAGAGAATTTTCCCTTAAGGTGTAAAGGAGAGACTTAAAGGGTGAAAAGGAATGAAGGAGGAAAAAGAATAGAGAAAGCTTGTGAATGAGTTCAAGAGAAGTGGAGGAAGGAAGTATAAAATGAGGGCAGTGTGAAAGGAGGGAGGGAAAGAGGGAAACCAAGAAAGAGAAAATGACAAACCTTGGTAGCTCATACCTATAACCCAGCCCTCTGCAATGCTGAGATGAGTGGAGTTCTTTAATGAGAGGGTGCAGAGAATGGAATGAGAAAGTGTCAGACCTTGTCTCTACTAAAAAGTGAAAAATCATCTAAAGATTGCCTCAGGCCACAGTAGTCCTAAACATGTTAATCCTCAGGTAGGAGGATTGCTGTAATCCTGGAGTTTGAGGGTGCTATGATGTAGGCTGAGATCACAAAAGGATAACTTGGGCCACATACAGAAACTGTATCTCAAAAATACCCAGATACACACCCATGCACATAGAAACCAACCAACAAGCCTACATTTTCATTATCTAAAAAGACTAGAATTACCTTTATGGTTCAAGCATAGTAGACATGCTTAAGACCTGTGAAACTATAAAAAAAATTGAGGCATTAGCCAGGTATAATCAATTTGTAAGCTACTCTTAAATGGATGTTTTGGGGTAGGTGCCAAACAGTTCCTGAAATAGTTTCCCATGGGCCATGCCTATATCTTAGTGATATAGGGTGCCAGGACCATATAGCAAGTGTGGTGAGTTTGAAACCAGCCGCGGCCAAGCTGCTACAAATTATAGCCAGATGTTTAGGCAGAGCCTGTAGTTCCAGCTACTTGGTAGATTGAGGCAAAAGAATTACCTATGTGCTGTGGTTGGAGGTTGCTCTGAGCTGTGTTATGCCATGGCACTGTGCTGAGGTTGACAACGTGAAATGCTGTCTGAAAGAAAAAAAAAAGAAAGAAAGAAAAATAAATACCATCCTACTTAATTGACTCCATGAAGTTTTATCAACTATGATCTATCTTAAGTCATATTCTTGTACAAAATCTCAACTGTTGTGTGAACCTCATGTCAGGAATCTTAACCGTTAATAGAATCTATAAGGCACATATGGAAGATCACTTCTCTGTCTGTGAATGGAGGCCTAAGAACTTTCCTTGTACAAACAGTTGGGGGACACCAGTTGAAGAGAACAGAAAAGGCCACTTAATATCTTTGACCAGAAGCCTGGATTCCAGCACATTACAAGATCAAGTCACTACATGGTCACTCTGGATGACATCACAATGGGTGTTGCCCTGGGTTCCCATCTTTAAGCTTAACCTTTTTCCTGCTAAGCATGTGTACTGGCTGTCTGGGTTTGTCATTGAGTTCAAATTGTTACAAAAGTGTGGGGCTCCTTTCTACACATTAAATTCCTGTTTCCTAAAGTTTGTATCTGTGGTCAAGGGAGTGCAACACCCCTTTATTTCCTTTTAAAGTCATGAATTGTAAGCAAGTGGAAGAGTGTGGTTTATACCTAGTCCTGTGGTGGGATGTTATAGACCAAGAACCCAAGCCCAAAAATCAGACAGTGATTTCACAGACTTGACAGGTATGTCACCCAATTCTCACTTGTACTTTTTGTAATGTATTATTTCTTTCTCTAGAATAGACTTTGTTGGGGAGGTTGGTGTCTCACTGAAGGTCTTCTCTCAAAATCTGGTTAGGCAGAGTATCCAGTAGTGTACTTGATACCTGAAGTTATTTATTCTGATAATGGGAAATATCAGACTATCTGGAAAGTTCCGACATTCCTTACATCTGTGCCAGGTGTGTCCAGACTTTTGGCTTCTTGGCCACAAGGGAGGTAGAAGAGTTTTGTTGGGTCACACGTTCAATACACAATCACTAATGAAACCTGATTAACAAAAAAAGAGATCTGTGCATACTTACAGTGATGTCTGCCACCACATATATTCAAAACCATGCTGACATAATCCCTAGTGTCACCGAGACCTGAGAATCGGACACTCCTCAAAGCCCCTGATGAGGTCATTTCTTAATTAGAGTTCAGCGACTTTTTCTATGGAAGACTACAATATTTGGATGCTCTGGGAGGCTAAGATGGCCTTATTCCCTGAGCTCACACATTGGAGACAAAGCTGAGCAACAGCAAGACATCCTCAGCCCTGATTTCCCACCCAGTTTCTACTGAAATAGAAAAGGTAGTCAAGTGTTGTTTCCATGCCTTTACTTCCAGCTACTCCAGAGAACATGTTCCAGCTCCATCCATGTAAACATGAAAGAGGCATATTCTCCACTTTTTAAAGGCTGTATAATATTTCATGGTGTAAATATATCACAATTTATTAATACACTCATAAGTCGATGGACACTTGTCTTTCTTCCATGACCTAGCAATTATGAATTTGGCTGCATTAAACACTCTGGTGCTTATATCTTTTTTATAACATGATTTTTGGTCCTCTTCATATATATAGTTAAGAGGAATTGAATGATAATATGGCAGGTATATTTTTATATCCTTAGGTGATCTCAAAACATCTTTTCAAAAGGAACATATTAATTTGCATTCCTACCAGCAATGCAGAAGTGGTCCCTTTTTTTCCACATCCATGCCAACATCTATGGTTTTGGGATTTTATGATGTGGACTAATTATACTGGAGTTAGATGATATCTCAAAGTGGTTTTGTTTTGCATTTCTCTGATGATAAAGGATGAAGATAATTTTTCCATGTGTCTGTAGGCTGTGCATCTGTCTTCTTCCGAGAAGTTTCTATTCAAGTCCCTTGCCCACACTAAGATGGGATCACTTGCTGTATAAGGTTCTTAGTAGTGCTGTATACATTGGATACTTTTTTTTCCATTTTTGAGATACTTTGCTAAGAAGAATGTGTTCCAGCACCATCCATGTAAATATGAAAGAGGTAAAGTCACCATCTTTCTTTAAGGCTGTGTAATATTCCATGGAATACATGTACCACACTTTATTAATCCATTTGTGGTTTGATGGGCACTTGAGAAGTTTCTCTTCAGATCCTTGCTAAAATGTATTTGCTTAGTTTCTTTCTTTCTTTCTTTATTATTATTATTTTTTTTGTGTGGAGACAGAGTCTCATGTTATCACCCTTGATAGAGTGGCGTGGCATCACAAAACTCACAGCAATCTCCAACTCCTGGGGTTAGGAGGTTCTCTTGCCTCAGCCTCTCAAGTAGCTGGGACTACAGGCTCCCACCACAAATCCTGGCTATTTTGTTGTAGGTTGTTGTTTTGATTAGGATGGGGCTGGGTTTGAACCCACCACCTCAGTTGTGGGGGCATCACCTTACAAACTGAGCCACAGGCACCTCCCTTTGCTTAGTTACTTATTGGAGAATCTACCCAACACTACCAAAGCAGTATTGTAATCTCCAACTATTATGGTGCTGGAGGAAATCAAGTTGCTCATGTCTGTTAGAATATTTCATATAAATTGAGGTGCATTCTGGTTGGGTGCATCATTTATGATTGAAACGTCATCATATTCAGTGTTACCCTTTCCAAATATGAAGTGGCCATTATGACTTGCTTCATTGCTCCATGAAGTTAGAAGGACACACATAGAAAATGAATCAGTGTAGGAAGGCTGATGCCTCCTTTCCCACCTTGAAACGTCATCATATTCAGTGTTACCCTTTCCAAATATGAAGTGGCCATTATGACTTGCTTCATTGCTCCATGAAGTTAGAAGGGCACACATAGAAAATGAATCAGTGTGGGAAGGCTGATGCCTCCTTTCCCACCTTGCACCTCTGTCACATCTAGTCACTGGTAACCCTGCAGTCTTGTGACAAAGTTCCCTCCAATGAGCAGATATTCCAGGAGTTGGCCACTGACTGGGTCACAGGGAGATCTAGTTCTCCTTGGCCAGCCCACCACACTGCCACAAGTTGGCAGTGGGAGTTGAAGCCTGGTATCTTGGGTGCTTAATGGAAGGTGAGGAGTTTAGCGCAGTTCCAGCCACCCCCAGATTGACATTGCTACCACTTGTAATCTCACATAATTGGCATTTCTGTCCCAACAATATTCCTCTGTGAGCCAGGCATTGTCTGAGTACACAGAAACTGTGACTCAGCCCTGCCCTGTGCTGCTGCCACTGCTCCAATTCTTACAGGGCTGGCATCTCAGTCTCAGCTCCACTCTTTGTTAGGTCAGGTGAACTTAGAGCTCACAAACTGCTCTCAGTTTCTGCCCCTCCCTGAGCTGGTGCTGCTGTCATGCCTGCTTTTGTCCCTGCTATGCTCCCCTAAGGGCTGGTTACACCTTGGGCTCACAAAAGCAGCAATTATGACTTATCTCCACACTGGGAGTATGCCTCATCACAGCAGGTACAGCCTCAGGCTTACCCTTTGCTCATGAGGCCTGCATTTCCATCCAAGATCTGTTCTGCCAGTGGATGCCACAAGAATAGAAGCCCGGCTCTCTCTGTTTGCTGAGAGAGGAGGGAAGCATCTCTCCAAATTATCCTGAGGGGTGTGATCCATATTACTCCTGCCACTGCTGCTGCTGCACTGTGCCACAGGGAACTGCTTCACCCTCTTCCATATGACTCCTTGTCATCTCAGTCCCCACTCCACACCTGTGCCACAGAAGCTGCACAGACCTGGAACAGCCCAAGCCCCATCCATATCTCTTGAGAAAATGCTAAAGATCCTGCACTCCATGAGGGACAGCCTTCCAGAACTTGGAGTGAGAGTGGAGAGGAGTTCTGGGAGTTCAGTATTGCATGTAGAAACTATGTTCAGTTTTATGCCTGGTGAAATAGTACCATGGAACACTAGTGTGTGCTCTTTGGGGAAAAAAGTTCTGAAATTTGGAGGTTGTCTCTCATGGGATAAAATAGTAAGAGATTTGAACTCCACGTGATTGTTTGTAGAAAGTATACTGCAAGCCGTTCTCATAGGGTAGGGGACGCCTATACGCTTGGCAATGGATTTTCTACTTATTGTTTGTTTCCTTGGGGTTGTGGTTTTCCTCAGCAGGGGAGATGTGTCTTCTTCAGCCTTCTCTCTTAGCTCAGCTCCAAACCACCAGATTATTTGCTAAACTTCTGTCCTTTAACTCCCCTTCAGGATGGAAGCCTCTGTGGAAAGCTGGATCCAGGTGGCCATCTTGCCTCCTCCCTTCCTTTTCCCTTATCATAATGATTTTAAAGTTCATTCCAATTGTAACTTAAAGGTGCACTTCATTTCTTTCAATTGTTGAAAAATGTTCATTGTGTGAATATCTAACATTATATCCATAAAATAATCTGTAAATCCCATTAGTAGTCCTGAAGACGTTCCCTTCAAATCTAAGATTTTTAAAAGATTTTATCAACAAGCTATGTTGCCTCTGTCAATACTTTCCTCTGTCTGATGAGGTTACCATGTAGTTTTTCTTATTGATTCTATTAATGTAGTGTGTTTTTTTATGTTTTATTTTATTTTTGTATTAATCATATATCCATAGATCATGAATACATTTATGACTTTGTGGGATTGAATGTGTTGATTATTTCTACAAATTGAAGTGCTTACATTCTGCTAATTAACATAGCTTTCACTTCATTTTTGAATCACCGTGTTAAAACATTTATGTTTAATTGATAGATTTACTTGTGCCTTTGGAAAATGCTTCATAGGTGAGGTCAAATAGTTAATTACCCATATTGAGATAAAAATAGCAATTCTGGCAATAAATACCATTTGGGAAACATGTATAAAATATTTTGTATACTACCAGACTTTTCCTGCATCTATAGAATATATCACTTATGGATTTGACCTTGCATTTCCTCCTTTGACCCAAAAATATACAATGGTTGGGCAGCATCTGTGGCTCAGTGGGTAGGGTCCTGGCCCCATATACTGAAGGTGACAGGTTCACCTCTGGCCTTAGCCAAATTGCATCAAATATCTAGCTGGACGTTGTGGTGGGCAACTATAGTCTTCACTACTTAGGTGATTTAGGCTAGAGAGTCACCTAATCCTGAGATTTGGAGTTGTTTGTGAGCTGTGTGACACCATCGCACTCTACCAAGGGCAATAAAGTGAGACTCAGTGTCTACAAAAAGAAAATACTTTGGTATCATCATAGCTCAAAGCAATGCAAGCTGTTAACCACAAGTGATCCTCCTCAGTTTATGCTTTTCAGCAGATGTGAATACAGACCAATGACACCATTGCTTGGGAAGTATTGCACTTATTTTTTATACAAGTAGGGTGTTACTGACTGCTCTGTATGGTCTTAAACCCCTTAGCTTTCAGTTATCTTTCTGTCTTGACCTCTAAAATTGCTGGGATTATAGGTGTAAGATGTGTTGCTCATCCATGCTTATGTTTTGGTGAAGACTTTTCTCGATAATCCTCATAGATAACAGCCCCCAGATGCATATATAATTTAACACTCCACAATTCACCTATTTCAAGTATAGAATTCAAGACTACACATTCAGGGATCACTTTTATAGTTTGTTTGTTTGTTAAAAGAGAGTTTCCCTTTAGGAGTATAGGAGAGAGTTAGAGGGACAAAAGAATGAAGGAAAGAAAAAAATATAGAGAGAAATCCAATGAAAGAGAATTTGAGGAAGGAAGGATAGAGTGACAGAGGTGTAAAGGGAGGGAGGGACAGAGTGAAACAAAGAAAGAGAAAATGACCAAACCTTGTGAATCACACTTATAATCTCAGCCCTCTGGAATGCTGAGATGAGTGGAGTTCTTTAACAAGGGGGTGCTAAGAAAGGACTGAGCAAGAGTAAAACCCAGTCACTACTAAAACTTGAAAAATCATTTAGGCATTATGACAGGAAAGGTAGTCCTTGCCACATAGGAGTCTCAGGCAGGAGGATTGCCTGAATTCAGGACTCTGGATTTGCTATGTTCTAGGTCAAAAAAATCTAGTCTATGCCACACCTATACAAATACACATGCACAGACAAACCATCAAACCAACCAAAAAAGAGTTTCATAATCTAAAAAGACCAGAATTACCTTGATGGATTAAGTAAACTAGACATGCATACAAACTGTGAAAGTCTGACCAAATTGAGGCTGTAGTCAGGCATAGTAAGTTTGGAAACTTCTCTCAAATGAATGTTTTCAGATAGGTGTCAAATAGGTCCACGAAATAGAATTCCACAGGCGTTTTCTGTGGCTCACTGTGTAGGGTGCTGTTCCCATATAGCGAGGGTCGTGATTCCAAATGTTGCTCCAGCCAAACTACAAGAAAAAAATAGCAGGGTGTTGTGGTGGGCTACTGGAGTCCCAGCTAATTGGGAGCCTGAGTCAAAAGAATTGTATAGAGAGAAGGCTGAAGAAGACACGTCTCCCCTGCTAAGGAAAACCACAACCCCAAGGAAACAAACAATAAGTATGGTATAAAAGAATTGCCTAAGGTCAGAAGTAGAAGCTTGCTTTGAGCTATGATGCCACACCACACTACTCAGTCTGACAAAGTGAAATGCTGTCTCAAAAAAAAAAAAATAGCATCCTACTTAGGTGACTCCATAAAGTTATTGCAACTGTGATGCAGCTTGAGTCACGATACTGTACAAAATCTTGACAGTTATGTCAGCCTAGTACTGGGAATCTCAACCATCAATAGAATCAATAAGGCACAAGTGGAAGATCACTTATCTGTCTGTGGATAGAGGGCTAAGAAGTGCCCTGGTTCAAACACTTGAGGGACACCAGTTGAAGTGCGTACAAATGCCACTTATTATCTTTGACCAGAAGCCTGGATCCCAGGACATAACAGGATGAAGTCACTACACGGTCACTGTGGATGACATCACAATGTATGTTGATCTGGGTTACCATCCTTAAGCTTAACATTATTCCTGCTAAGCATGTGTAGTGGCTATGCAGGACTGTCATTGGGATAAAACTGTTACAAAAGAGTGAGATTCTGTCTCCACACTCAATTTCTGTTTCTAAAAGTTTGTTTATATCCAGAAAGGGATTCAACAACCCTTCATTTCCTGTTCACGTCATGGGTTTGTAACCAAGTAGAAGAGTATGGTTTATACCTAGTGCTGGCCTGGAATGTTACACACCAAGAAAACAAGCCAAAATATCATACAGTTATTTCACAGACCTGATAGTTACATTAGACAATTCTCACTTCTACATTTCCTGAGATTTTATTTCCTTATCTAGAAGAGACTTGTTTAGCATGGTAGGTGTCCTACTTAAGGTCCTCTCTCAAAATATGTTTAGGCAATGTGTCCTATAGTGTACTCAATACCTGCAGTTATTTCTACTGATCATGAGAAATATCAGCATATCTGGAAAATTCCAACATTCCTGACCTCTGGGCTCCATGTTTCCAAACTTTTGTTTCCTGGACACATAGAAAGTTGAAGAGTTATTTTGGACAACATGTTCAATATATGATCACTAATGAAACTTGATAAGCAAAAAAGAGAAGTGGGCATAACTTTGGTGATATATTCCACCATGTATAGACAAAACAATCCTAACATAATCAATATGTGTCACCGTGTTCTAAAGGATTGGACATCCCTCAAACCCTCTGATAATATCATTTCTTAAGTAGAGCTCAATTAATTTTGGCACACAGGACTAAAATATTTGGTTGATTTTGGAGACTAAGGGTGGTTGATACTCTGAGCTCAAGGGTTGAAGACAAGGCTGAACAACAGCAAGATACCCTAACCCCCAATCACACACCCAGTTTGACTAACATATAAAAGGTAGGGTTGTGACCCTTGCTTTTAGTTCCAGCTACTCCAGAGGCTGAGGAGGGGATCCATTAATCCCAAGAGGTGGAAGTTGCTGTGTGCTAGGCTGATGCCAAGATACTGTAGCCTGGTCAACATAATGAGAGTCTGTCTGATGACAAATAATGAAAGAAAGAAAGAAAATTTGGTATAGACAGTTACTAAAAGCCATGGTATAAGTAGAGGTCAGTTGGTAGATGGAATATGGGACAACATAAAGGAGAAGGTTTATTGTGGCCCATGGAGTGAGGAACAATGAGTCAGGAAATGTGGGTTTGGGAATGGTGTAATAGGATATTGCCAGTCGATCTGGTGGGTAGGTGTGCTCCACTGATGTCTTGTCTGGGAGTTCAGACAGATTTGGGACAGGTAATATTGGGCAAGATTGAAGGTTTTCATCAGAAGAGGTGGAGAGTATCATCTGGATATTTTAGTGTGCATATGAGAAGCCTGATTTGAGTCCAGAAGTAATTCTGTATGCAGTTTCCAGTGACTACAAAAAGTCTAGGATATCAAAGGGTCAGAGTTACATAAAATCCAAAGGGTTGATTAATAGAGGTTGTAGGAAAACAATTTCCCTATGAGAGAAAAAAAAATTCTCTAGTTGACATCTATTCTAAGGGGAAAATTTCAACTCTAGATCTGTGGTCAAAAGTAAAAGTGAAGGGTAAGGGGAGGGGAAAGATGGCTGAGTGGAGGCAGCTTCTGAAAGAGGCTCCCATTTAAAAGAAAGGATAATGTCCAGAAAATACCCATTTAAGTTGAAGACTGGGAGCCCAACCAAGAGAGAAGTGAAAACTGCAGGTTACCTATGCTTAGACAAGCTGTGACTTCAAGAAAGCAAGATTCATGTACAAATTTCATCTGAAAAGAAAAGTGCCCATCCCCTCTTCCCAAGAAAGCTGTGGATTTTTGTTGTTATTGTTTTCTTGTTTCCTTTCTTTTTTCTCTTTGTTTTCTCCTGCAGGTTTTCTACAGATGAGCGGTGAACTGTGGACATCTTGTCTCACCCCGTGAGTGAGTGCTGTGGGAAGTGGAGACTACTCCCTAAGAGAGATCCTACTGTGACTCTGAACACTCTCTTGCTAGGAAAAAATATTGAACTAATGTTTTCCCTGCCATTCTGAACTTCCAGTAGACCTTTCCCTCCTTAACTGATGAACCAGAAGGCAAACCCCTGCTGAGACTATTACACAAGGTTCTTGAGAAGAAACCCCCTCTCCCTGTCTGACAGAAAAAGCACTCCACCAGGCAAGAGACTCCAGGGGTTTTGCTGAGCCTCACACCACCCACCAGCCATGGCCAGGGACTCCAGGAGCTGCATGAACTCTTGCCAGGCCTCTGTGTCACCCATCTGACCAGACCAGGGACTCTGGAAGCCACACAACCCAGGTCCTCCCTCTGGTGCCCACCCTGCCTCCGCACCAGCCCCGTCCATCTGACCAGGGACTCCAGAAGCTGCATGACATGCATCCTCCCTCTGAGCCATCCCTGTCTCTGCGTGGATGCCTCTGCCCGGCCAGAGACTGCTTGAGCCACAGGCTCTCTTTACCAAAGTTACTGGGTGCCAGGCACTACAGAGCCATGTGCACCATCCCCCACACTGCTAATGGATCCATGTGAGCCATGCACTGGAGATGTTCCCACAGCCAGATCTCCCTGGCTGGGGAAGTCCCAGAAGAGCTACACAGGGTCAATTTCTACAAAGATCTAGCAAAAATAGAATGATCCCACCAGGGTCTAATCTTGGAAAGACACATCCCCAACTCTGAGGACAGCCAGAGGCAACAGAGAAAAGCAATCATGAGGCAGAATCAACGGAAAAATTCTGGCAACATTAGTAATCAGAATAGATCAACTCCTCAAAGGAATGATAAGGCAGACACTGCACAAGATCCCATGCATAAACATGTGACAGAGATATGAGATATCAGAAATCAAATTCAGAATCTTAATAGCAAATAAGATCAACAGAATAGAAGAAAAGATGGAATTAGAATTTTAAGCAGTAATCCAAAAGATGTCTCAAGAATTCAATGAATGCAAAGACAAAACGACCAAAGATTTTGACACATTGAGATAAGAATTTGCAGCCCTCAAATATCTGAGAAATACAGTAGAATCACTCAGTAACACAGGGAACAAGCAGAAAAAAAGATTTCTGACATTGAAGATAAAACTTTCAAAAGCTCCCAAACATTCGAAGAAAAAGAAAAATGGAGGGCAAAAGCAGACCATTCTCTCAGAGAGCTCAGGGGTAATTCTAAGAAAAATAATATTTGCCTCATAGGGATCCCTGAAAGTGATGAAATGGCTTCACAAGGCACAGATTATCTTCTTCATGAGATTATTAAAGACAATTTTCCAGATATGCCAAGAGATTCTGAAATTCAGATAGCAGTTTCAGAACCCCAGCACAACTCAACCCCAATTAAGACATCACCGGGCACATCATAATTAACTTCACTAAAGTTAATATGAAGGAGAAAATTCTGAAAGCAGCCAAATGTAAGAAAACCATAAGCTACAGGGGGAGGAATATTAGAATACGTGCAGATCTCTCTGCTCAAACCTTCCAAGTTAGAAGAGGATGGTCATTGACTTTTAATCTTCTAAAACAAAATAACTTTCTACCCAGGATCCTGTATCTAGCTAACTGAGCTTCATTTATGGTGGAGAAATTAAATACTTTAATGACATCCACATGATGAAGAAATTAGCCATAACTAAATTAGCTCTCCAGGAAATCGCCAGACCTATCTTCCATAATGACCAGCATAATCCTCTACCACAAAAGTAAACTTACTCAGAAACTTTTGATCAAATTCCAACTTCCAAAGTGGCAAAAGGATTAAAATTGTCCACTGTACTTTCAAAAAACTCATCAATATTCTAAATCAATGTGAATGGTTTAAATTGTCCTCAAAATAGGCACAGGTTGGCTGACTGG
>CAUYON010153893.1:0-16819 GCA_963573935.1 Arctocebus calabarensis
CAATGTGCTGGTTTCATATACAATCTGAAATATTTTCATCAAACTGGTTAACATAGCCTTCATGGCATTTTCTTAGTTATTGTGCTAAGACCTTTATATTCTGCATTTAGTAAGTTTCACCTGTACCCTTCTAAGATGCACCTTAGGTATGGCCCCACCAATTACCTTCCCTCCATACAACCTCCCCCCTCCCTTCCCCTCCCTTGCCCCTTTCCCATATTCTTGTGCTATAATTGGGTTATAGCCTTCATATGAAAGCTATAAGTTAGTTTCATAGTAGGGCTGAGTACACTGGATACTTTTTCTTCCATTCTTGAGATACTTTGCTAAGAAGAATATGTTCCGGCTCCATCCATGTAAACATGAAAGCGGTATCCCATACTTATTTTGTGATTTTATAGTTACCTTTTAACTTTATATATCTTAAATATTAGCTCTTTTCAGTTAAAAATTAATAACAATTATTAAATTAAACACAAAACAGCAGCTCAAATGGTAACCTACAGAATGGTATTCAAATGATGAACCAAATTCCTTCTCACAAAAACCCTACAGGCCTCAATCCACAGAGATTAAAACCCAAAAGTCGCAAAAACCACATCTGGACTCCTAGTATAGGTCACAACTACGACCAGCGGTCTCAAACGGGGATCCTTAGGCTAGATAGGCCCTCAAATGTATTTAGTTTGGTAGCACCTAAATAGAATATTTAACTTTTAATTTTTAAAAACTGATAATCAAAGTACATTCAAATGTATGTGTTTTATTTATTTATTTTTTTTTTTTTGAGTCAGAGCTTCAAGCTGTCACCCTGGGTAGAGTGCAGTGACATCACAGCTCACAGCAACCTCCAATTCCTGGGCTCAAGCAAGTCTTTGCCTCTGCCTCCCAAGTAGTTGGGACTACAGGCGCCCACCACAACACCCGGCCATTTTTAGGTTGCAGCCGTCATTGTTGTTTGGCAGGCCCAGGCTGGATTCGAACCCGCCAGCTCAGGTGTACGTGGCTGGTGCCTTAGCCCGTTGAGCCACAAGCGCCGAGCCCAGTGTATATATTTTAAATATTAACTGGAAGACTTTTGACAACTGCATATACTTCAGTAATAACAAGCCTAAATGAAATGAAGCCTTGATGATGAGACTAAACTCAATCATCTTCCTCCATAGAAGGCCACTGGCCCCTTCCAGTCAATTCCCTGTCAAGCCCAGACAAGTGCTTTGTGATTTCTTTCAGCTACTAGGGACAATAATCTGTACACAACATTATGCACATTGCTCATCTTTCTCAAATGTTTGTCCTAACTTAGTTTCTCTCTATTGTATAAAAAAGCAATGTGGAAGCAATATGTTAACATCTCCCAATGGAATCGTGGACTATGTTCTTGTGTGACTGTGAAGCACTCCTTTATGCATTTTGTAAGAATGTAATTGGGAAGACATGCATTTTGAACTTACACTATGTATCCCTAGGAATGCTTTACAATGTGGTGTGACATGGGGAATCTGCTTTGGTGAGTTTCTGCATATTGTGGACAGCATTGTCTCCTTTGGATGCCAGTGTACCTCAATACCTGGCACAAAGGCTGACTCATGAAGGCACCCAGTGATTGCTGACAACAAAGATCCTTTGCTAACTTTATACAGGTGGTCCCTAATTTAATAATTTCTCTCATCCTGGGTACAGTGCCACAGCATCATTACTCATAGCAACCTCAATTTCTTGGGCTCAAAATATCCTCTTGTCTCAGCCTCCCAAGTAGCTGGGATGACAGGCACCCGCCATAAAGCCCAGCTGGTTTTTCTATTTTTAGTACAGACAAGGTCTCACTCTTGCTCAGGCTGGTCTCGAACTGTATGAGGCACTTAACAGGGTATTAAATGCATTTCTCACTGACAATTTCAATTTAGTGGGGTGTAGCCCTGTCATTAAACAGAGGAGCATCTGTATTCAAGTATAGTCTGTTATCCTCGGTAAAGTGCTGTGGCATCACAACTCACAGCAACCTCAAACTCTTGAGCTTAAACGATTCTTCTGCCTCAGCCTCCCAAGTAGCTGGGACTACAGGAACCAGACACAATACCTGGCTATTTGTAGAGATGAGGTCTTGCTCTGGCTCAGGATGGTCTCAAACTCCTGAACTCAGGCAATCCACCTGCCTTGGCCTCCCAGTATGCTAGGATTACAGGCATCAGCCACCACACTTGGCCTAAGTAACTGTTCATAACACAATAAAAATGACTTTTCAGGAAATGTACTGAATTACTCTAAGAATATTCAAGGGTGAGAGGGACATTGCTATACACTTGTCCACCACTGATGGCTTGTTGGCATACTGGAGACCAGTTTCCCAAGACCTCCTGATGTGGACACTTAGTCCTCTTGCTTTTTGAATAGGCTCCCTGACTTCCTCTGCTCATTAACATAACAGTCAGGGGTTCTCTGCATTCCAGAGAGTTGCTTCCTACTTAACCAGTGACCACTGACAAGCTCCAGCCTAGGCAACCCAGTGAATGAACTTCACCATCTAATGGGCTGCCAGGACACCTCTAACAAGATCTGAAGCCCAGTCCTGGGGAGAAGTACCCCCTATAAGTTTGCTTTCCTTAGGTACTATCAATAATAAGATACAAGTTAGAGTCTCAGAACAGTGTCTCACACTTGTAATCCTAGAACTATGGGAGGCCGAGGCAAGTGGGTGGATTGCTTGAACTCAGGAGCTCCAGGCCAGTCTGAGCAAAAGCAAGATCCCCATCTCTACTAAAAATAGAAAAACTAGGCAGACACCATGGCAGACACCTGTGGACCCATCTACTTGGGAGGCTGAGACAAGAGAATATCTTGAGCCCAAGAGTTTGAGGTTGCTGTGAGCTATGACATTATGACACTGTACCCAGAGCGACAAAGTAAGACTCTGTCTCAAAAAAAAAAAAAAAAATGAGGATAAAAGTTAAGAGTTCCCTTATATCTGTATGTTACACTTCTTATAAAGGTATGACTTCTGTTTTCTGACTGAATCCAGACTTGTTACAGTAATGAGACAGACCAACCTCAGGAGTTAGGTTTGTAAAGATGAGATTTAGGGATTGTTTAGGTCAAACCTTTAGGCAAGAGCAAAGAGCAGAGCTGATTACCAAAGGGAAAGACATTCAGAAAGACATTCAGTGCCATCACATTAATCCAAAGTATGTTTGACTATAAAGTGTCCACTGAAACACTTGCCTTGGGACTCCAAGTAAATGCTGAATTTTATCATTACAGTAGTAATAATAACTGCAAAAACTGGCGAGGGATGGGTCTTTTCAGTGAACCTGCACTAAAATACCAGCCTCAGGTCTTCTGCAGCTCAGCTCTCTATCCGAAAATCAGACAGATTCCACAACAGCCCTTAGAGATACAGATTTCTTATCTCCAAAAGGCTGATATAGTTGAAAGTCAAACATAAATTTTAATTTAAAGGTTAAACTACAGGGCGGCGCCTATAGCTCAGTGAGTAGGGTGCTGGCACCATACACCAAGGGTGCTGGGTTCAAACCTGGCCCCAGCCAAACTGCAACAAAAAAATAGCTGGGTGTTGTGGTGGGTACCTTAGTCCCAACTACTAGGGAGGCTGAGGCAAGAGAATCACCTAAGCCCAACAGGTGGAAGTTGCTGTGAGCTGTGATGCCACCGCACTCTACCGAGGGTGACAAAGTGAGACTCTGTCTTTAAAAATAAATAAATAAATAAAGGTTAAACCACAACCATAGCACAATCTCACCTAGTTTTTCAGGTGAAAATTAGGGCATTAATCAGTTACTGTAAATGAAGAATATCCCTTGTGTGTGAGGGGTTTTGGGGTTTTTTTTTTGGTTTGGTTGGTTTTTTGACACAGAGTCTCAAGCTGTCGCCCTCAGTAGAGTGCCATGTTGTCACAGCTCACAGCAACCTCCGACTCTTGGGCTCAAGCAATTCTCGTGTCTCAGTTTTTCTATTTTTAGTAGAGACAGGGTCTCACTTCTTTGCTCAGGTTGATCTCAAACTGGTGAGCTCAAGGAATCCACCTGCCTTGGCCTTCCAGAGTGCTGGGATTACAGGTGTGAGTCACTGCACCCAGCCCCCTTGTGTGATCTTTAAGGTTCACAGATGTGGAAATTATATTCAGAGAGGTATAGGAATTTACAAGATTTATTTTACTCACAGGTTTTGGAGAGGGAGGAATGGAATGGCATGCCATGCTGGGGTGGAGGACTGGAGGAACAGCTAGGGAGCAGGCTCTCCCAGGGAGATAGGGAAATGAAAGAGAATTGGGACCTTATTTGGTTTCAAAGTGGGAGTATGCAAGCAAAAACCAAAGGATTTCATCAGTATATCTGAGTATCACTAGTCACAGACATGAGATAGAACAAAGGAGAACTTGGGGAAGAGGCTGGTATTTTCATATTGGTACACGTAGTCACCTGGGCAGGGTGCCCCACAGCCTGTTTGTGGAGATATTGAGGCACTAAAAAAATAACAAATTTTAAAAAATTTGGCTCGGCACAAGTAGCGCAGTAGTTATGGCACTGGCCACATATGGCGAGGCTGGCAGGTTCAAGCCCAACCCAGGCCAGCTAAACAATGGTGACAACTGCAACAAAAAATACCCACGTGTTGTGACTGGTGCCTGTAGTCCCAGCTACTTGAGAGGCTGAGGCAAGAGAATCGCTTAAGCCCAAGAGCTTGAGGTTGCTGTGAGCTGTGATGCCATAGCACTCTACCGAGGGCAACATAGTCAAACTCTGTCTCAAAAAAAAAAGAATTATAGGGCGGTGCCTGTGGCTCATCAAGTAGGGCGCCGGCCCCATGTACCGAAGGTGGCGAGTTCAAACCCGACCTCGGCCAAACTGCAAAAACAGAAAAATAGCTGGGCGTTGTGGCGGGCGCCTATAGTCCCAGCTACTTGGGAGGCTGAGGCAAGAGAATCGCCTAAGCCCAGGAGTTGGAGGTTGCTGTGAGCTGTAACACCACAGCACTCCACCGAGGGCGATAAAGTAAGACTGTCTCTACAAAAAAAAAAAAAAAAATTATAATATAACCCAATCCATGATTCCTCAACATTTTAAACAACACTAATTGGGACTGATAACAGTTGTCACCAAGGTTGTAGAGATGCTAAAGGTGACTGGGACTATTGTAGCCCCCACTTCTATCAGCAGGGATCCTTCCTCAAATTGTAATCTCTGGGACGTTATGCTCAGAAATGCCCATTTCACATGGACCAGTGACTACAGAGCCTGGAAAGCAATATGATAATCATCCCCCTCTTGCCAAAATCACAGCTAGTAATCACTGTCCTTGGTGTGTTACTGAGACTGCCAATCTTAAAAGCAAGATTTCTGATAACACTTGGAAGGGGCAACATAAAAGCAGGCCACAGGTGTATGCATGAATGCCAACAAGACAGACAGCCTTCCCCAATAGCAGAGCCCCGTAGGGATGGCTAATTAGTAAGCCAGAAGCATTTCTAAGGGGTTTTTCAGCCCAAGTTTAGAAGGTTAAGGTTGTTGTCACTAATTGTGTTACAAATGGATCAAGTACCCCCTTCTGGGATTTATTTTTCTTTTACTATTATTTTTAACTGATACCTGAAAATTGCACATATTTATGGGATACAAAGTAACAATTTGATGAATGTATATACTATGTAAGGATAAAATTGTAGTAATTAGCATATCCACCACCTCAAATGTTTTATCATTTCTTTGAATTGGGAACATTCAAAATCTGCTCTTCTAGCTATTTGAAAATAGACAAAAAATTGTTGTTAATTGCAATTTAGTGCTATAAAATACCAGAACTTATTCCTTTTTTTTTTTCTATCTAGTGCTTCTGGGATCTTTCAGGATCACTTCAACACGGCGCTGGATATCACACTCAGATACATGAAATTAAAGGATTTATTACAAATCCCATGAGGACCAAGGCAAGAGGCTCTACAGAGCAGGGAGGGAGCTGAGAGAGTGAGGACCCCTGGGAAAATGCCTATATTGGGGGTCTAAATAGAGTACATAAGCAAAAGTTAAGAGGGGATTTCACTGGTGTATTTGAATGTCACTAAGTCATGGTCAGGGGAGCACCAAGAAAGAGAATTGTAGCAAGAACCACTCATAGCTCACTGGTGCACCTGGTTTTCTTAGCAGGGCGCTTACAGCCTATTTGCTGGGATGTTGAGGAATCAAGAAAATACGAAGCTTAAAGATGTACAACACAATCAGAGAAGAATGACAGCAAGAAACTTAGAATAGGGACATGTAGCTGGACCCAGATGAAATTTACAATCTCAAAGCCCCAAGACACTCTCATACTCCCTTACCAGGGAAGTAATTTATTCTTTGATTTCTATAGAGAAAAGCCTTCTGCTTAAGAAAAACAACCTGTGGCAAATTCACTTGGACCAGATACTTAGAAAGAAAATGCATCCTTAGATATTAATTATTATGAATTATTAATATTATCACACAGATAATTCATAAGCTGTTATCAGTTGAAATCCAGGGAACATATATGGAAATAGAATTGCACCAGTAGGTAGGGCCAAATTCAATGAGACAGAGATACTTAGTAGACATTATGGACTTCACTTATTAGCCCATGGGCCTGGGTATGACTAACAGCTAAATTAGTTGGAGGACTGAAACTTGGACCCAAAGATGACCTACAGTTAATGAAGTTGATACACCAGAGCTTCCCTGACTAATATGAAGAGGGAACCACAGAGACATAAAATGTTGCACTGAATTTATCACATGTCACCTGGACAGCCCTCCTCCTGCAACCTACATCAAAGGCCTATAACACACTCCCTTCATGAAGGTAATCCAAAATAGATCCACAAAGAGAGCACTTCCATTCTTTTTTTGAGACAGAGTCTCATTATGTCACCCTCAGTACAGTGTTATGGCATCGCAGCTCACAGCAACCTTAAACTCTTGGGCTTAAGCCATTTTCTTGCCTCAGCCTCCCAAGTAGCTGAGACTACAGGTGCCTGCCACAACATCCAGCTTTTTTTTGTTGTAGTTGTCACTATTGTTTAGCAGGCCCAGGCTGAGTTTGAACCTGCCAGCCTCAGTGTATGTGGCTGACACCATAACCACTATGCTATGGGCGCCAAGCCAGCACTTCCATCCTTGAAAAATCTGTGGTTATTTTACTTTTATTTATTAATTTTTTTTTTCTGAGACAGAGTCTCAGTCTGTCACCCTGAATACAGTGCCCTGGTGCCACAGCTCACAACAACCCCAAACTCTTGGGCTCCAGAGATCCTCTTGTCTCAGCCTCCCAAGTAGCTGAGACCACAGGCATCTGCCATCATGCCTGGCTAGTTTTTCTATTTTTACTTAATAGAGATGGGTGGTCTTGAACTTACTCAGGTTGGTCTTGAACTCCTGAACTCAAGCAATCCACCCGCCTCAGTCTCACATAGTACTAGGATTACAGGTGTAAGCCATTGTGCCCAGCTGTTATTCTTCCTTTATAAGCCAGGAATAACTACAAGGGATACCATCATTGATATCAATTCTCTGATTCCAACATAGATGACAAGAACCCACAATAGCAAAAGTCAAGTCAGTGGCATGTGACTATCAAAGACAAGAAGGCAAAAAAAAAAAAAAGTTATAAACAAATAAGTAAATAAGTAAATAAACCTCCTTGAACAAGAATAAGACCCCCTCACTACTAAAAAAAAAAAAAAGAAAGAAAGAAATTGAAAAATTAGCTGGACATTGTGGCAGGTACCTTGTAGTCCCAGCAACTTGGGAAGCTGAGGCAAGAGGATCACTTGAGCCCAAGAATTTGAGGTTGCTATGAGCTATGACACCACAGCACTCTAGCCTGGGCAACAGAATGAGACTGTCTCAAAAAAATAAAGAAATAAAGACAAGAAGGCCACATCAACTACTAAGACACAAAATGTACCACTGAATCAGAATGCCTCAGCTGAACACATCTTTCATGGTGGCAAAATGATCAGTGTCCTAGGAATGAAATAGAAAAAGACACTACTAAAACAGAGATCAACAAACTTGGCTTTAAGGCCACATGAACACTATTACAAAAACTAAACTCCGTCCCTGTAGTGCGAAAGGAGCCACAGACAATACTTAAACAAACATGGCTGTGTTCCAATAAAACTTTACAAAAACAGGTTTAAAGCTAGATTTGCTCCATATGAGCCATAGTTTGCCAACCTATATTCTAGAAAATTGCTTCATCTATATAAGAAGTCTCAAGTTTGAGGGCCAAAAACCTTACTTAAGTTACCGTGGTGGAGAATCACGGCCTCTTGCCCAATTTCTAGACCTAAATAACACATCAGTTGGGCCTGTGCAGAAGTTTCAAGGATCTTGGCAAATCACTGGGCACTATCATAGGCATATATCAATTCTCCTATTCTCTGCCAAAATATAAGCTTCAGAAATCTTGACAGTGTGCAAAACATCACAATAGAACACTACCTAGATAATATTATGCAGATTAAATCCTGTGAGCCGGAAATAGAAAATGTTTCAAATACCCTTCTAAGACACATACAAATGGCTACAGAGGTTACGGTGACAGCCCACATACACCAAGGCTGGCAGGTTGGAACTCAGCCTGGGCCAATTAAAACAACAATGACAACTGCAACAAAAAATAGCCAGGCTTTGTGACAAGTGCCTATAGTCACAGCTACTTGGGAGGCTGAGCCAAGAGAATTGCTAACCCCAAGAGTTGGAGGTAGCTGTGAGCTGTGATGCCATAGCACTCTACCCTGAGGGCGACATAGTAAGACTGTCTCCAAAAAAAAAAAAAAAGAGAGAGAGAGACATACAAAATAGAGAACAGGAAGTTCTACTCAGAGGTCTGATAACTCAACAAAGTTTCTGGGGATCCAGCAGTCTAGATTATGCACACATACCCCACCCCATGTTGTCACTCCAACTTTGCACCTCATACCATCTGCAGCCAAAAATGAGGAACAACACCTAGTAGAAGTGTTGGATTTTGAAAGAAACATATACCTTAAATCAATGTGCTTTATTTAACCCATGTGTGGAGCTGCCCTAGGCTTACAGTTTCAAGTGGGACAACAGCAAGAGCAATCTGCAGTGAGCTTAGGCTGTAGTGAAAGCTTCTCAGCACTTAATCCAAATGACTCAGTAGATACAATGATACAGTGCAAATAGGAAAGAGGATATGGTTGAAAGCCTCTAGCAAGCACCAATAAGAACTTATACCACAGACCTCTGTACTAGAAGGTCCTCTATGCCCTAAGAAACAACTTAAGCCTGGTGCATGATAAAGGCTGGACAAATGACAGTGAGCATCAAGTGACCAAGTGGCCTGAGCTGCCCCTCTTGAACTAAATGTTGCCTAACCCATCAAGCTCTAGGTTTGGGCATATCCACCATCAAATAGAGTTGGAGTCACAGAAGACACTGATCCCAGGCAAATCTGGTGAGTACAAGCAAACTGCATAAGCAGGGGTAAAAGTCTTTTAACACAAACTCCAGTCACACTGTCTCATCTCCCTCAGTCCATGCCTATGGCTTCCTGGGGTGTTTAATCCTTATGCCCAGCTAACTGACACAAAGTCTGGCTTATAGATGGGTCCACATGATATACTAGTACCATTCAATAGTGGAGATGCTAAAGCACTGCAGTGCCACTGAAGGACAAAACTATTAGAAAATAATCCCAACAGTTCAACTTCATATAGGATTTTTGGCTATCTTCGGGAGTAACATGTGGCCAGAAGTATACATACAAGCAGATTTGCCAATCCTTTGGCTAGATGTGAAAGGAACAAGACTGGTGGTAAGGAAATCCAGGAAATGGATCTCTCTGAAAGGAAACAGGCTATGAAGGTAACTGTGCCCCATGTGAATGCCCACCTAGGGCGAGCCAAAGGAAACAAAACTATCTGTATTAATAATCACATGGATGTGATCAAGAAAATGCCATGAAGGCTATCTCTAACAGTATAATCAAAATATTTCTGATTGTATATGAAGTAAGCACATTGTGCACCATGATCGCACCAATGTACACAATTATGATTTAATGAAATTATTTAAAAAAAAGAAAAGAAAAAAAAAGAAAGTTGAAATACGAGTATGGGTGGGTCCTATAAGTGATTTCCTAAAATTACATTATATGAATATGGGCTTACTATTACTCTGCTCATATAAAAGGTGGTCTCTGTTCCAAGCTATTAAGATCGTAGCATCAATATCTGTTTCCCCCCCTTAAGAGATGGAGGCTACAACTCTTTAGCAACTAGCCTGGGAGTGTTTTGAAAAATTATTGATAATCCTGTTTTGGATAACACTAGCAAAGTTTATGTGATTGATTTATGTTAAAAGAAGCTTTCAAAGCACTAGAAGATGGATGATAAAATATGCCATTTAAAAATTCTCCAACTCGGCTGGTGCTCTTCCTTTCTTCCTTTGAGATACTACCACGTCTCTGTGCCTCTCGCTCCTTTTCTCTCCCCTACCTCCATCTTCCCTTCTCTCTTTCTCAGTTCTCTCTCCCCCTCTTCTCCTTTCTCTCTCCCAGTTCTCTGCTCTCTTCACTCTCTCTTTTTCTTCTCTACCCCCTCATTTCCCCTCCCACTAATATAAAATGAACATACTTTTATATTCTAAAAATAATCTAATTCTACAATATCATTCAATATATTTGTTTAGACTTTTAATTCAGAGCTTAATTATTATTTTACAATAGAATGCTTTCCAAAATCTTGTAGTCATATATATTACTACTTCTATTATTAAAACATGGTATTTATTTTTTTCTATGCTCTTAAAAAAAAATGAACCAAATTCTTTCCATGCTTATTACAAACTACATAATAACAAAATTTTATTTTTCTTCTAAAGTTTAAAACTCTTCTCAAACTGAATTTCCTATAATATAATTCCTCTTAGAAAATTTTCTCCTACTTCAGAGTAGGGCAAAAAGTCCTTAATGAAATCTATGTTGTACTAAAATATGTCTTCCTTAACTTTGTGTGACTTTTATTTTTCTAATTATTAATCTAATTTCTTTAATTTTTTCTTGAGTTTCTTCTTTAGTTTTCAGCATTTCTACTGTTGACATTTTATCTTAATATCTGATTCATTAATAAGCAATCTTCAAATCAGAAAGTTTTAATATTCTTGTCATGTTGACACCCTTAAGAAGCTGATAAATGTTTAGGATATTCTGCTCATCCCAGAATTCTCATTAATTGAGGCAAATACACAGGCATTTGCATTCCACTTAAATGTTCAACTCCCAGGGGGTGGAACCAAAATGGCGGTCTGTAGCCAGTTTTCCAAAGAGGCTCCCATCTAGAAAGAGACTTAAAGGACAGAAATTTAGAAAGAAAGTCAATGGTTCACATCTGAACCAAAAGAGAAGGTCGAAGAATGTACATCAACTCTGCTGAGGTGACCTGTGACCTCAAGGATACAAACAAAAGGTACAGAATCCAGCGCCAAGTGGATGGGAATCCCCTCCCCCCATGAGAACAGCTCTCAGTATACTCCATACCTCCATTTAAACAAGCGAGCAGAGTTCAAATGTCCTCCCATTTTACCCCACAGGAGAGACCTTATGAAAACCAGACCTTCTTCCCCTACTAGGGTGCCATGGCACTCTCCTGCCAGACATAAAACTGTATGAAACTGTATATACTCTTTATCTGCAATTTTGAACTCCTGGCACTCCCCCCTCTCTCACCCCAAGGCCAGGAAGCCTGTCCCCCATGGAGTCCAGATTCTTGGGCCTTTTCTCGAGGGGTATGGATGGGGCATAGACTGTTGCTGATGTGTGCTGACTTTCCAGCTCGTGAGTAAAGAGAAGATAATCAGCTGAGGAAGATGCGGTACCCCAAGGCACCGGCAGCAACAGGATGGTGATTGTGGCGTTCACACCCCTGGGGATATTTTGAAGGAACACTCCTAGTCTCTCTGGGCAACCTGGGGAGGCTGGGCAGCTTCTTCGGTGGCAGCTGCTGGCAGGACAGATCTGGGACAGAGCACAGTCTCCCAGAGTAAAGGGTATACCTGAGATGGAATTGGCCTGGGTGGAGCACAGGGATTAGAATACACATGCAGAGACAGCAGACACCCAGGGCAGGGCTGACCCAGAGGACAGCTTTACTGAGCTTCAGACGCAACTGGCCCTCAGGGAATCAAAGCTGAGACAAAGTGGGAAAATAGCCAAAAAAGAACTGTTCTGTCAACACTATCAATCAAGGACAGGGCTGGAACTGAGTGAATTGCCCCACCCCTGTCAAGAACCCGAGGTTGTCAGGTATCACCTTCCCCTGCCGAATTGTGACTGAGAATGGCAGAGACTGGTGTCCTGGCTGAGGAGACTCGGATCTCCCTGTGACTCAGGCAGGCACAACCCCTGGAGCATCTGCTCATTGGAGGGAACTAGATCACAGCGCTACAGGGTTACCAGTGACTGGATGTGACAGAGGTGCAAGGTAGGGAAGGAGGCATAAACCTTCCCAGACTAATTTATTTGCTAGGGGGGAGGGTCCTCCTGATCTCACGGAGCACTGGAATGAGTTATAATAGAGTTGCCAGCAGACCCCTGCTATCTACTTGCCAGAGACCTTTTGAACTCTCCCACTTGAGGCCGGTGCTAACTGGGACAATTGATTGGGACCTCTTCAACTGGGCCAATCACCCGAGGACTACCCAAAGTGGTATCCTGGATGTGTGGTAGTGGGAAGATTTGATTTTCCTTTTCCAGTTGTTGCCTGTTGGGGGCGGGGTGACTTAACAGCTGGTATTTCTCCACAGCTCAGATTTCAACCCAGAGTAACTGATTTTTGAGGGTAAGACAGGGACCAGCTTAAAACAAGACAGAGCCACTTAACCCTACCATGCCAAGAAGGTCCCCAGTTTCGCAAGCAGTAGCACTGTGCAGGTCCTAGAAAAACCCTAGGGGAACAGGTACAGATGTCAGTCCCAGCTTTCACAAAAAGGACTGGTTAATCACTACTCCTGGAACCCCCAATCCAACTTATCCATATCTGCTCATCTTGCCAAACAATGCAAAATAATCATGGGGTGGGATCAGTGAAAAAGCTTTGGCAACATGAACAACCTGGGCAGATCACCCCCCCACAAGGAACAAGTCAGCAGACACATCTGAAGATCATATGCATAAACAGATGGCTGAGATGTCAGAAACCAAATTCAGAATTTGGATTGCAAATGAGATCAATAAAAAAGAGGAAAAGTTGGATTTAGAAACTCAGGGAGCATTTCAAAAATTCTCAAGAAGTCAAGGAGTTCAAAGACAAAATGACCAAAGATTTTGACACATTGAGACAAGAATTTGCAGCCCTCAAAGATCTGAGAAATACAGTAGAATCCCTCAGTAAAAGAATGGAGCAAGCAGACGAAAGGATTTCTGATATTGAAGACAAAGATTTTGAATACTCACAAACATCCAAAGAGGAAGAGAAATGGAGAGAAAAAATGGATCATTCTCTCAGAGAGCTCAGGGATAATTCAAAGAAAACCAATGTTCACCTTATAGGGATACCTAACAGCGACCAAGTGGCCTCACAAGGCACAGAGTCTCTTCTTCATAAGATTATAAAAGAGAACTTTCCAGATATGCCAAAAGAGATTCTGAAATTCAGATAGCAAACAATTTCAGAACCCAAGCACGACTCAACCCAAATAAGATATCCCCCAGGTACATCATAATTAACGTCACTAAAGTTAATATGAAGGAGAAAATTCTGATAGCAGCCAGAGGGGAGAAAACCATAACCTATAAGGGGAAGAATATTAGAATAACTGTAGATCTCTTTGCTCAAAAGTTTTAAGCTAGAAGAGGGTGGTCATCGACTTTTAATCTTCTAAAACAAAATAACTTTCAACCCAGGATCCTGTATCCAGCTAAACTGAGTTTCATTTATGATGGAGAAATTAAATACTTTAATGACATCCACATGCTGAAGAAATTTGCCATAACTAAACCACCTTTCCAGGATATTCTCAGACTTATCCTCCGTAATGATCAGTGCAATCCTCCACCACAAAAGTAAACTCGCTCAGAAACTTTTGATCAAATTCCAACTTCCACAGCAGTGAAAGGATTAAAAATGTCCACTGCACTTTTGAAAGGCTTATTAATATTCTCAATTAATATGAATGGTTTAAATTGTCCTCTAAAGAGGCACAGGCTGGCTGACTGGATACAAAAACTCAAGCCAGATGTCTGCTGAATACAAGAATCTCATCCTACCTTAAAAGATAAATATAGATTCAAGGTGAAGAGATGGTCATCTATATTTCAGGCAAATGGAAAGCAGAAAAAAACAGATGTTGCAATCTTATTCGCAGATATAATAGTTTTAAAGATAATACTCAATATGATGAGATTTCAACCATTATTATTTATGCACTCAACCAGAATGCGCCTCAATTTTTAAGAAAAACTCTAACAGACATGAGTAACTTGATGTCCTCCATCTCCATAGTAGTTGGAGATTTTAATACTCCTTTAGCACTATTGTATAGATCCTCCAATAAGAAGCTAAGCAACGAAAGTTTAGATTTAAACTTAACCATTCAACATCTGGATTTAACAGACATCTACAGAACATTTCATCCCAACAAAACTGAATACATAGTCTTCTCATCAGCCCATGGAACATACTCCAAAACTGATCACATCTTAGGTCACAAGTCTATCCTCAGAAAATTTAAAGGAATAGAAATTATTCCTTGAATCTTCTCCAACCATCATGGAATAAAAGTTGAAAACAACAACAGGAATCTGCATATTCATAGAAAAACAAGGAAGCTAAATAACCTTATGTTGAACAGTAGATGGGTCATAAACGAGGTTAAGAAGGAAATTACCAAATTTTTAGAAGAAAATGGTAATGAAGACATGAATTATCAGAACCTCTGGGATACTGCAAAGGCAGTCCTAAGAGGGAAATTTATAACACTGCATTTCTTCCTGAAGAGAACAGAAAGAAAGGAAGTTAACAACTTAATAGGACATCTCAAGCAACTGGAAAAGGAAGAACATTCCAACCCCAAACCCAGCAGATGAAAAGAAACAACCAAAATCAGGGCAGAATTAAATGAAATTGAAAACAAAAGAATTATACAACAGATCAATAAATCAAAAAGTTGGTTCTTTGAAAAGGTCAATAAAATAGATAACCCTTGGGTAACCTAATCGGGAAAAAAAAATCAGTAAAATCGCTAATTTCATCAATGAAAAATGGTAAAGAGGAAATAACAACAGACCCCTTAGAAATTAAAAAAATCCTTAACGAATATTACAAGAAACTTTACTTTCAGAAATATTAAGATCTGAAGGAAATTGACCAATATTTGGAAGCACACCACCTTCCTAGACTTAGCCAGAATGAAGTGGAAATGTTGAACAGACCTATATCAAGTTCTGAAATAGCATCAACTATACAAAATCTCCCTAAAATGAAAAACCTGGGATTAGATAGCTTCATGTCAGAATTCTACCAAACCTTTAAAGAGGAATTAGTACCTATATTACTCAACCTTTTCCAAAATATAGAAAAAGATGGAACCCAACAAATTTAAGATTTAGCAAAAACCTAAACCGTTTTAGGTGAAGCAAATGTCATTTTGATCCCTAAACCAGGAAAAGACCCAAAAAGAAAAGAAAATTATAGACTAATGTCACTAATAAATATTTATGCAAAAATATTCAATAAGATCCTAACAAACAGAATCCAACAACACATCAAACAAATTATACACCATGACCAAGTGGGCTTTATCTCAGGGTTTCAAGGCTGGTTCAACATACGTAAATCTATAAATGTAATTCAGCACATAAACAAATAAAAAACAAAGACCATATAATTCTCTCAATTGATGCAGAAAAAGCTTTTGATAATATCCAGCATCCCTTAATGATCAGAACACTTAAGAAAATTGGTATAGAAGGGACATTTCTTAAACTGATAGAGGCCATCTACAGCAAAATCACAGGCAATATCATACAGAAAGGAGTTAAACTGAAATCATTACCACTTAGTTCAGGAAGCAGGCAAGGATGCCCATTGTCTCCATTGCTCTTTAACATTGTAATGGAAGTTATACTCATTGCGATTAGGGAAGAAAAGGTGATCAAGTGTATCCACATACAGTCAGAAGAGATTAAACTTTCAGTCTTCGCAGATGATATGATTGTATATCTGGAAAACACCAGGGATTCTACTATGAAACTTTTAAAAGTGATCAAGGAATATAGCAGTGTCTCAGGTTACAAAATCAACACTCATAAATCTGTAGCCTTTATATATACCAACAATAGCCAAGCTGAAAAAACAGTCTAGGACTCTATTCCTTTCACAGTAGTGCCAAATAAGATGAAATATTTGGAAATTTACCTAACAAAGGACATGAAAGATCTCTATAAAGAGAACTATGAAACTCTAAGAAAGAAATAGCTGAAAATGTTAACAAATGGATAAAGCAAACCATGCTCATGACTGGGAAGAAACAACATTGTTAAAATGCGCATACTACCCAAAGCAATATGCAATTTTAATGCAATTCTTATTAAAGCTCCATTGTCATATTTTAAAGATTTTGAAAAAATAATGCTTTGTTTTATATGGAATCAGAAAAAGCCTCGAATAGCCACGACATTCCTTAGAAATAAAAACAAAGCAGGAGGAATCGTGCTACCAGACCTGAGACTATACTATAAATTGATACTGATCAAAACAGCATGGTACTGGCTTGAAAACAGAGAGGTAGGTGTATAGAACAGAAGAGAGAACCAAGAGATG